>OX246744.1:18895368-18897868 GCA_945910005.1 Isoperla grammatica | reverse complement strand
GCTCATCGTCTTGAGGCAGCCAAACGCGTCGCTTGTAGATCTGTTTCATGTCATGGAAAGACACATGAGTTAAATAATTAATGTAGGAAATCTGTTACTTTAAGGTAATATTTTTAATATATAAGGTTGTAACTTTACCTCTCTCCTGGTGTGGGAATGCCGCAACTCGAAGGTCTTGAAGGCGCATCGTCTTGAGGCAGCCCGATGCGTCACTCGAAGATCTATTGCATGTAACAGAAGGACACATGAGTTACGTATATGACGAAGGAATACCATTCATTTGTGGTCATAATTAGGTCTTGATGGCTCATCGTCTTGAGACAGTCCAACGCGTTGCTTAAAGATCTATTTTATGTAACGGAAGGACACATAGGTTACGTATATGACGTAGGAAATCTATTACTTTGAGGTTATAATAGAAATATATTAGGTTGTAACTTTACCTCCCTGCTGGTGTGAGATTACTGCAACTCGAAGGTCCTGATGGCGCATCGTCTTGAGGCAGCCCAACGCGTCACTTGTAGATCTATTACATATAACAGAAGGACACATACATACTCTGAAAACTTCACCACAGTTAGTGCTGAGTTAGTGCTAATACGTGCCGTTGGAATTACAGTTTGTGCTGCACTAATACTGTAGTTATTGATAAAAAACTGTGGGGGGGCTAACTTCACGCAGCCCCCCCCCCCCCATGTTAGTACTTACTCTCAAACCTTCACCAGAGTTAGTGCTGAGTTAGTGCTAATAATAGCCGTTGGAATTATAGTTTGTGCTGCACTAATACCGTACAGTTATTAATAAAAAACTGTGGGGGGGGCTAACTTCACGCTACTCCAAATATCAGCACTAACTCTAAATACTTCACCACAGTTAGTGCTGAGTTAGTGCTAATACGTGCCGTTGGAATTATAGTTTGTGCTGCACTATTTTATTTACTATTAATTTACTATTTTAATAATTGCTTGCGACGGCCTTAATGTAGCTAAAAAGAGTATAGATTTAGGTATTGGGATGGGGTTTAGAAGGTAATTTTTGTTTTAAAAGTAATGTGCGCTACAGCTTGATTATGTTCTCAAACAATTCCACATGATTACAAACATTAGAGGGAAGTGTAGGATGTACACATATCAATATTAACATATTTCTTTATTGATTTTACAAAAAAATAATAATAGGCAACAATAATATATAATATTGAAACTTGGTTATAGACAAAATATGAACAATGTAGGTTAAGTTTCATAGTGAAATAAAATAACACATACGGAATCACTTGTCTTTAACAGTACAACATGTATACATAAACACTGGTTTAAAAATGTACACATGTTTTTATTTACACAAAAAGAGCTAATAATCACTATCATTTCGTGCGTTACGAATAAACCTTATATTAAGAATAGAATGTCTGGGCAACAAACAAGCAATAAGCTCGTTTTTATTGCATTTATACCATTACATTGTTCGATTGCAAACAATAACAAAGAATACAAATAAAGATTGAAACACAGTAGTCATTATCAGATTATAAATGAGCTGTATCTATTTTTCTCACAACAATATCTGCATTATAATATAAAAACAATTTTTTTTTTTTTTTAATCGGCCTCCTCCATCCCCATAGCCGTCCATCTCCGCCTTCTCCACCGCGGAGCAAAGAAAATAAGGAGCACACCAGCGATTGTGTCTAGAGTGAGTCTATTTGACGGCCTTGCCAAACCGTTAGATAGACTATATATAATACAAGAGTAAGATTAACTTTTCGATTTACAAACAGATTCTTTGAAATTTCTAGCACGAGTACTGAGCACATAACTATTTCCATACCCTACTTCTACACACCACACACAATAAAACTAACTACATCTACCACACAACACTACATAACACTACAATAGCGCTGTGCTGTGTACACGTGCATTATTTACTCGCGAGCTAAAACACACTATGAGAATATCGTGCAAATATACGCATCAAAGCGCGTGTGTACCAACGTTTGCCGAACTAGTATTACATTTATTGTACGTTTAAAACAAAACTAATGCACTCCTTTTACAATGTTAAAATAGTTTGCTCCACGGTGGGTTTTTATGTTTATTTATTTATTTATTTATTTATTTATTTATTTATTTACAAACATTTATTTATTTATTTATTTATTTATTTATTAACATTTATTTATTTATTTACTTACTTACTAACTTACTAACTTACTATCTTACTTACTGATTTACTTAATTACTTACTAACTGACTGACTGACTTATTTACTCACTCACTTACTCACTTACTTACTTTCTTACTCACTTACTTACTAACTTACTAACTTACTCACTCACTCACTCACTCACTCACTCACTCACTCACTCACTCACTCACTCACTCACTCACTCACTCACTCACTCACTCACTCACTCACTCACTCACTCACTCACTCACTCACTCACTCACTCACTCACTCACTCACTCACTCACTCACTCACTCACTCACTCACTCA
>OX246744.1:18821689-18895168 GCA_945910005.1 Isoperla grammatica | reverse complement strand
AAAACATAACAGACCCCAGATCCACAAGGGGTCCTAATTCTTTTTCTGGTCTTAACTCTAAGACCGGCCTAGCTTTAGACCTCCTGTAAAACCAGACCCAGATCACACAAAGAAGTTACTAATTCCTGGTAGGAACAAGGTCACAATGAACATTCCAATAATTTGTTTTAAAGTCAGTTCTCAGATGTTTCTCTGGATTCTCAAGAGATTCAAAATTAGACCGGTCTTAGATTAAGACCAAAAATTACTAAGGGCCTATTGTGAATTCGGGTCCTTGTATTTCCCTACGTAACACGGTCAGATATAGCCCTATCTGATAGTAGGGCTAATAAGACCCGGTATTATGAACTTCGGATAAATACTTAGTACCTAAGCTACTTACTTGTTTTATTCATGTCATCCAGGCTTCCCATTGGTTGTTGCCTTGGTGAAAACAAGTTAGTAACATTCTGAATAGTTATTTGAAGTTCATAATACTGAGACTAAGAGTTATTTTATCAATACCTGGAAAGACCGCCATGTTTTCAATTGCCATATATATAATTTCACTAATGTCACATTTAGATTCTTTATAGGGAATATCCTGCTTCGTTAAAACTTTTTTTTGTTTTTAAACAATCCCGTATATTTATAATATATTATATATTCACTTTATCTGTAAATGTATAGTTTTATTGAGTATTTTGTCGACGTTTTGAGGTTATGATTGTTATCGCTATTATTTCTTCTCCTCTTTTAAACAATGTCAATCTTCGATAGGCACTAATATACATCTCCATTGCTGACCCATGATTGGCTATTGACTAACACAGAAATAGGGTCCGGTGCTTTAGAGAATATATTAAAATACATTTATTATGAAGAATTACTGAGTACAGCAAATGCTTAAGTTATTTGTATTTTGGGAGCGACAGCAATAAAAAATTGTTCATGTCTGATGTTGATAGAGTATCTCCAGCTACCCTGCTGGAACTTCGATATCTCTTAAAATTACATTTAAATGCTCAACATCAAACAAACATGTGTGTACAGTTAAATACAAAATTTTGTCTCTTGTAAGTTTATCCTCTGTTTAATGTAAATATATAAATAAATTAATAAATACATAAATAATCTGGGGTCGGTGTGCATCAGATACAGCTCAGCCTGCAACGTGTTCTTGCCTGTTGCAGCTACACAAGGATGCTCGTGTCGTGCAAGTGCAGGCGGCGTGACGTCACAGGGCTAGAGGTAACTCCACCTCGCTCGTCATTGGTTAGCGGTGAGTCATATTGAAAGACTGTAATACCTGCGTTCGATTATAAACAATTTGACTAATCACTGTTCTTGCGGCAACAAATATAAATTAAATATAAAAATATTTTTGATAATATTGATAGTATTAATATAATTAATATATTAACTAGAACATGTACATTACATACATGTACATGTACATGTACGCATTAATGTTTTTAAATATTCTTGCTTAAATAGGATCATGTCAACCTACAATAGGGCACTAGCAACACCAAAAGACAACAATGAAACAAATGAATTGAATCGATGGACAAACAACAAGCTGTCAAAAAATAATTTCGTCTGATTTTGGAAACCAAAATAAAAAACAAACAAATGCACATACAAAACTTTCACTTAGTCGTTGTCTATCATTAAAAGTTTTAAATGGCGATCAGTTACTATTGCTACACTTGTTTTTATTTCTATGGTTGCAATTTTATTATTTTGACAGCTGATTGTGTGTCCATCAGTTCAATTCATTTGTTCCATTGTTGGCTTTCGGTGTTGCTAGTGCCCTATAGTTTTTTAATAAATGCGCATAAGGGTGTTGATATTTGAGGGGTTTCTTACAAGAACTCAATTTGTCCAAAAAACGTGAAAAAAAAATAAAAATCTCTTGCTGTGTCAACCAATGCCCTCTTTACATTGGTTTAGTTATTCCCATCAATAAGAGCTTATGTCACATTATATATGACGTACAAGTTTACTGGGTTCTACAAAAACAACATTAGTCCACAGTATTTCTACAATAACTCAATTTGTCCATGGACAAATGTACTTCTTGCAGAATCTGCCCGTATTAAACGTTCGTTGGCGAGTTCAAAAAGAAAAAGAAGCAAGGCTACAGCTGATGGTGTTTCAGTCAGTGATACCTTGAAGTGGTTGTAAGCATGTTATCAGTTCAACTAGATTTAGAGGGCAATGTAGAGTGGCCTCTGAAAAAGAAACAAACTAAAGAAAGAAACGGTAATAAAAAATGCTATAGTTCATGGATTGGAACACACCAACAATCATAGGCGTGCGCAGAGGTTGATCAATGGGGGGGCACAATAAATTCCCAATGAAAGTACTTCACGGCGGCGCCAATGGGGGGTGTGGGGGGGATGCCCCCCACAAAAAGCGCCGCAGGAGATTTTTCAAAGACATGCATTTTTAAACGTGTTTTTAAGCGTATTAGGAGGAGTACAGGTTGTCTGTTCAATGGGTTCATTTCACACAATTATTTGTGGATATCATTGTTACAAAGTAAAGAAAGTGGTCAGTCCGAAAGCCAAAATCTTGGCGGTAGGGCAACAGTTAATGTTGAGGCCGGTCAGCTGATTCCAACGTCATTCCAATCTAGAACTTCAGGTAAGATTAGAACCATTATGTCAGGCGTCAGCATTTTTGTCGATCATTACGACAGGCACTATCCTGGACCTATTCTTTCCCGGGCCAAACGGGCAAGACAGTTAGAGAAACAGTGACAGTTTGAGGAATATATTTAATTTTAGGAAGGTGCTATAGGTACTCTTCTCGCCTTTTACGATCGGCAGGCGTATGCGGTAAACCCTGGGTCAAATTCTATTTTAAAAAAAAGCTCACCTATCCTAATGGGGGGGCAGCTGCCCCCCCTTGCACCCCCCCCCTGCGCACGCCTATGCCAACAATGCTGGGAAACACGTCGAAACCAGGAAGACTGGACCAGATTGCAGGTAAGTACCATTTTTTGGAGGTTATGAAGCCTCTTACTTGTTAAAAGATTACAAAGTCATACTTTTGTCCGCTATAATGTGAATCTATAGAAAATACGCTGTCTATTATGTCTAGAGCTGTCAAATATTGAACAATACAATTTTTCTAACAGCAACAGCAAACAATTTTACCAGCTGCTTGAAAATTTTGGTGTAAAAATAATGCCCTACACTCAAAACTTCATAAAGGTTTTTAAAAAGGAGTTGTAGAAGATCACAATTTAATTTATATTAATGCTTAGGTGTTTCACAATCATGTGCTTATGTTTCTACTAAACCTTTGCAAGTATACATTGAAAAAATGTAATTGTACACTACATTGAACAAATAAAAAAAATAAAAATTCTGCAATAATGACATTTGTCCAATATATTTTAGTAGTTTACAACCCCATGCAAAAATTAAAATCATAAAACATTTTGTAAACAGTTATGTTTAGTTATGTAGTAATTTAAAAAAAATTATAAATTGAACTTTTTAATCAAATGCAGAAGGTGTGCAAATGATATGCTTTACTGAAACTTTTGTTTTATGGACATAATGAGTTTTTGTAAAAAACCCCTCATTTCTAATGACTCTATACGTACTTTTAAAAAGACCATTTTAATGCAGTGACATATGGGGCATGTATATGCGACCATCATTGTTTTTATGTACTACATGATGCGATATTTGTTGGATGTTTTGTTGTTTTCGTTTTTGTTTGTTTTATCAAAACACACTTTGTGGAATTGTGCAATTCTGTTGTGTTTATAAAAAAAAAAAAATAATAATAATAATAATAATAATAATTTGGAGAGTAAGACTGCCCTTTAGGAGAGACGTGGTTAGTTCGGATCGTGACTCGTGTTCAAACTCACGTGACGTCACAACAGTCCATACTCACTCGACTTCGACTTCGATTGCGAGATGATGGCTGTGATTGGATGAACCGAACAAAACGGACGCATACATGGGCTGGGCGCTTCACCCTTATATAGTTGTCGTACTCTGAACTCACAGTGTGCTGTTAACACTACGTCCTCCCCTTGAGATATCGCTCAGTTTTAACCCCAATCTTATCTATGGGCTATGAAAAATAAACTCGGCAGGGTGGAAGATTGACGCCACAAGATGGAGAAACTGACATTTATCAAGATCATGTTTTCAATTGAACATTTTGATTTCCCCAGGCTTTTAAGAAGCATATAGTCATGGGCTGACTCCACAGTCAAAACATTGTTGTATGATGTAGGGCTACAGTCTCGACATGAGATGATACCACAATCAAACATTGTTGTATGATGTAGGCCTTGAGGGATTGTTGCAATTGTTGTTACAATTGTTGTATCAGTAATTACAATTAATGAATAGTAAATTATTGATTAATTACAATCGTAACGATTTCAATATTCTAAAACTGGTTCAAAACCAAATCTTCGATATGAATCACTTTTTCAAAATCTTGAAGCGTTATGAACATATCAACAAAATACCCCTAAATGGACATGGGTTTAAATAGCAAGGTACCCCTTGCCGTTACCATCCCCATGCTACTAAAATTACAGCATAACTTATACTTATAAGACTTCCCTGTTCCTGTTCGGTGGATGTAGTTGAAAAAATCTGAAAGTACAAAAATATTATATATGACGTGTTACGTATTGATTTAATATCACCCCCTGCCTTGCCACGGCTGAGCTAAAAGAGGGGGGGGGGGGGTCGTAAACTAAACAACCCAACACATCTGTAATCAAATCAAACTTAATTAGCGAGTCTCAAGAAAGTTAGTTGTCGTTATGCAGCAATTTACAAACATAAGTTGGAAACAAAACTCAACCGCGTACAACAATGAGCGTTGTAATTAGGTTCTGCTTTGGGGAAGCCTGGCAACAGCCGCGCCAAACGGCAACAGTGTTTCTGCGACACCGGTAGACTCTCAGGCGCTCAAACTGGGTCGCTACTACTCGTAGACTCGCAACTCTTCTCCATTATCGTTCTAATTTCTATCTTTCTTTCTTTTTTTCCTTCTTCCTTTCTTTCCTTCTTTAAATAAATAAATAAATACATAAATAAATACTTATTTATAGAGTCTACTTTTCTTTCTTTCTTTCTTTCTTTCTATCTTTGTTTGTTTGTTTGTTTCTTTCATTCTTTCTTTCCTTCTTTCTTTATTTCTTTCTTTCTTCCTTTCTTACTTTAAATTTTCAAATAAATAAAATAATACGTAAATAAATTCTTTTATAGAGTCTACTTTTCTTTCTTTCTTTCTTTCTTTGTTTCTTTGTTTGTTTCTTTGTTTGTTTGTTTGTTTGTTGTTTGTTTGTTTGTTTGTTTGTTTGTTTGTTTGTTTGTTTGTTTGTTTCTTTTGGTCTGCCTGTCTTTCTATCATCTTTTTTATTTTACGCTTTTACTAAAATTCTTCCCATTTATGACTTTTGGGCCCAATGCATAGTCGAGTAAGTACAGGATTTGTTACTAGTGGTATGCAGTTTGTTTTATAATGGAAAAATAGTGCAATACGTAGCAACGTAGCAATCATAAACAAATCTCTCATTTAACGCGACGATGCCCAAATGTTATTAATTTGTTTTATTAATTTGTTTGTTTAATTTTAATGTTCATAATTTGAAGCCGCCGCTATTAGGCCAATATTTACCAACACTTATAAATCGTGTATCATTTGCGAGAAAGCTTGTGCGTAAGAATAAAGAATCGTCAATAATTATTTCCTTTTTGGTGCTTTGTTCTAAAGTCACGTACATCTGTATTTTTTATTGTCTAGCCACTAAATTCTAAATACTGATTTTCATTTGGTTATATTATATCATATTTGATTGTTACTTCGTTGAGAGGGCTGCTGCAAAGTTACCATTTTAATGTATGCCATATCGTATAAATAGTGCAAAGTTAACGTCAGAAGTAAGAGAAACCACAGCCTATATCAGGAATTGAAACCTGGACCTTCTACATTGGAAGCAGCAGGACCAGCAAACCCACCAATGGATAAACAACAAATATAAAAATATCGAATGAACATTTTACAGACTTATTCATAACAAAACATTGCTTTCATTTATTTCCGTCTGACTGTGTTCGAATTTCCCATTCTATTGCGCGTAAAGAGGGAATTTACCCCCCCCCCCCCCCCCCCTTTCACCCCTCTCCTCCCCCCCCCCCCTGTGTTGCTGACTGAAACTCGACCAAAACCAATGGAACTATCGAATGGATGAGTTTCTCATTTAGTATTTACCCAGAAACGTCTGTCGATAACCTATCCATGTTATTATGGACTCGTGAGCGAGGGTAGTAAAATAAATATATGAACGACACAAGGAAACTCTAAATTACACAGTCGTGTATTTTCAATCATCATTTTTAGGTTTATTTCAATATTGGTCCCGAATTTGTTTAAAATGTTATTATAATATGTAAAGTATGTTTGCTATAAAAACAAATGAACACGAAGTATAGGATTTCTAAACGAATCTACGCATCCTGAGTATTCGTAAGGGTTATGATGGGGGGGGGGGGGGGGGCGGTTAACTTATACCCTTTTTCCCCTCGGGCTGCGAAAACGTATCGAATACTACGGTGGAAAACGGAAACAGTTTATTGAAAATAGAAACTATCAAAAGAGCACTATAAGGTCCGAATTCACCAAACGTTTTAATCGGCCGATTTACAAATCTCGGATTGGTTACCATGGTTTCAACAAACATTACATACAAAATGCATGGTGGCTTCTACCGGTAGCCATTTTTGAGCTCCGATTAACAGAAAATCGCCGGATTAAAGTTTGGTGAAACTGGCCCTAAAACATGTTTTGTTTTCCTTTGTCTTAGTTGAAGCATTTTACAGCAATTTAGCTGACACAAATCGAGGTTCCGCAGGGTAGCTCGAAGACTCGAAGTACAAAACTAAAAACTAGGAAAACGGGGATAATAACTCTAGAACTAGAGGTGGGCTTGCTAGCTTATGTCCATTGATGTAGGCAGGGGGGGGGGCAAACGGGGGCACATACTCCCCCCCCCTGCGTGGATTTAATGAAAACTGTTCACTTTTGCTAACTACATACTTACTATTGAATACAAAATGTCTAAATGTACTTACATATTCAAAATTCATATCACTATTGTAGTAAATATGAATTGTACCTGTATGTGCGCATCTTATTACAAATACTGGTTTATCAATAACAATACTATTATTAACTCTTGGCTCTCGGGTGTCGCCGGTTCATTGTTTATAACAACCTGACGAATTTGTCCGAAATGTTAGGTTTTAAACGGCAACACCCGACAGCCAAGAATTAATAATAGTGACTCGGGCCACGGAAGCCTACAACAAGTTTTAATGACAATACTGTTATCAACGTAAATGGCTAAAGTCTCAATATAAAAACCGCGTAAAATTACCGTTTAAGTCACACTTCAAGAACCCAACTCATCAAAGTGTGAGATCTGCTTATGTGGATGTAAGCACTACATACACACTGCACGATATGCACATTTCTATATAATCTTTAGGATTGATCCATGTATTTTGTTTATATTTGTGTCAGACGTATTTATTATCGTCTTGTAATTTTTGTGTAAACGTTTATAAATAATTCAAAATGTGCAGAATATGAGTTGTTAATTGTTGTATAAAAAAATCACACATTAATTGTGAAGCTACTTGAAAGTTGCGCGCAGGTCCACGACTGCCACTAACCTGAATAGAATGAACAATGAATGAATAGAATTTTGGAAGGCTGATAAAATTCTCTTACAAAGTAATAAAATGTTTCCAATAAAATATGTTACGTCTTTTCCTAACTCGAATATTTTGAGCTCGGACGACAGTGAGTTATATACTTGTACATATTTATAACCCGTCTGGGCCCGGGGAAGAATAGGCCCAGAGTGACTCTGCTAGTCGTAAGAGGCGACGGAAGGAAACCCTGTCCCTTTCCCCCCCACTGCCCCCCTGAATATTTGTCCTCCCACTTGGCCCTGCCCTCCCTTGCTGGACTCCCATATGACGACCCACGCGACGTACAATGGATCTGATTCGGACGTGGCTTTTTTCTTCATTATCATCTTTCTCATCTTCATTATCACCCGCTCATCGTCTCGATTAGCCATTGTTGCACAAATATGATACGTTAAGTCCCATTAATCAATCATCTTGTAGATATGTATCCCTGATGCCCCAAGACCTCTCTGTCACATCCACAAATTACACTTTAGTTTTCGTAGACTATTCTTATTTCTAATACATATCGTGTGAGCGTCCGAACTGCAGGTAAAAAGCTGTAAATTATTGTCAACTAAACCTACCATTTTTCTATTATCATTTCTGTTCTTCCCGCCATAATCATGTGTGGAACTTTTAGCTTACTTTAACTAATTTGTATTTATTATTATTTTCATGACATACACATCATTCGGAGTATCGCAACAAGCATAGCTCTTCGACCCATGATGTGCGTGATATCCCTTACAAATATTTACACTACATTACAAATATACATATTATACATATCAAGGAAATATTATAAATACGCACACACAATAGTACTACATGAAAATAACAGCAAGAAACAATTATATCCTAGAACACCTTAAATATCAAAAGTTATTAAATATTATATCATACTATCATACCAATATATCAAAAATATAAATATCGTCAAAAAATGAAGGGAAAGTACAAACTAAAAATGTAAAAGATATTCAAAGTTGTTCTGAATTGCCTTGTTGATTCTAGCATTTGTTTGCAGGTGTTCGCACTGTTCAACCACTGGTTCCCATATTTCATAATCTTTAAATATAGATCTTTGATTGGTAATCGCTCACTCGTCGATGGTGTTCGGTCGGAGCCTACAGGGTTGGCTCAGTCGGTTTAAAATTCAAGTCCCCGACTGAAAATCATTTAAATAAAAATAAATAAATATATTCACATTTAGAGTCTATACCCACTCAGTAACTAAACTGATTTGCAGTGCGGGACTTTAATTTAAAGTGACTAAACCAACCCTGTAGGCTTCGAACACCATCGACGAGTGAGCGATAACCAATCAAAGATCGATATTTCAAGTACGAAACATATGAATCAGTGATTGGACAGTGCGAGCACCTGTGGACCAATGCCAGAATCAACAAGGCCGATTCAGTACAACTTTGAATGTATTGAGTGCTTCGTTGCTAGGACGACACAAAGTCACCATTTACTTATTCTTGAGCCAAGAAGTAATGGAATTGAATCCACATTAGAAGTTAAATAACTTCTGCCTGAAGCGGGATTTGAACCCGGGACCTTCTGCATTGGAAGCAGGGATGCTAACCACTATGATTTTATTTGTTTTGTTTGCTATACAACGAAATAACGGTTGTATTGAGAATGAAGGCAAGTGTAGGGTACCGCAATGACAGCAATCTGAGTGTCCTAGTTGTGACGTAGGTGAGTGACGTGTGTAGACGAGATACGGCCTACGTTGCGACACTTGTGACAACCATTCAGCTGTCTGGCCTCCTTAGCCTGAGCGCCATTAGCCTAGTTTACATGTGGGACTCAGTACGGGGTTGAGAGAGTTATCCGTACTTCATGCCCATAATAATAATTTTTCATAGGAATACCTTTTATAGGGTGCCTGCACACTAGCTTTACCTGGGCCTAGAGTCACAAGTCTTTTTCTTGTCTTAACTCTAAAGTCATATGTAGATTTTTAAGAACTAAGAATAAATGATTAACAAAGTTGAATCATACACAACACATATATGCGTTTGTATTACTATTGGTTTGAATAAGAATTGTGATGTGAACGCATTATATGTTTTTGCATGTTTCAACTTCAACAAATTCAGGTTGGATTTCTTAGTCGCCAGTCGGCCCCTACACCTAGGGGCACCCATTGTTGCTATGGATTTGTTTTGTTTATGGGAAATAACATGGAAACAACTGTTATCTTGGTAACAATGTGCGCCCTTAGGTGTAGGGGCCGACTATGAATTCCAAGTTAAGTTCTTAAAAATCTACGTAGCCCAGCCTAACTTTGAGCCTCTTGTGAAACCAGACCCAGACCCAGGTCACACGAAGAAGTTACTAATTATTGGTCGGAACAAAGACACAATGAGCATTCCAATAATATGTTTAAAAAATCTGCTCTTAGATGTTGGCCTGAATTTACAAGAGGTTCAATGCTAGGCCGGTCTTAGCATTAAGTCCAGAAAAAGACTTGGGACCTCTCTTGAATCCAGACCCTGATGTGTCCCTCTTCAGGGAAATAACTATAGATGTTAGGGTCTTAAGTGATATAGGTCTAGGGATAGTTTGGAAGGAATGTCCGAGAGCAGTTAGTAGGACTCAGTCCCAGCATATTCGCTTTTATCACTGAGGAAAACCACGGAAAATCAGTAAGGATTGCCGGTGGCCGGAATCGAACCGGCGACCTCCCTCACGTCTTGCTTCAGCGCTACCTCTATCGGTTACTTATTCTTGTGTTACTGACTCCTGTGGTAATATCGTAAGGGGAGAGTCCTAAGAAAATCTTATCTTCTATGGTTTTAGAGAAATAATTACGAAATTGTTACACAACATGTTTGTGATTGAGCTAAAAATCAGCTACAGTAAAAAAAATGGGGTTTTGAATTTTTTTTAAATTTCCAAATGTATTGCCAAAATTTCTGACTTTCGGTGAAATCGCTACTCTTTTAATGTTTCATTTTTTATCAATTTTTGTTTCTTCAACCTGTAGAATAGAAAATACAGAAAGATTTATGGCATAGCTTATATTCTCTTATATTTGCTCTTACTTTGTTTCCTTGTATTTTTACTTTAAGATACCTATGTTCTTCAATTTGATAATATTCTTAATCTATTTGTTTTTTACCCTGGCCATGAAAGAAATTTAAAAATGTAATGCCAGTTTATGAGCCACTGATTCTATGAAACTGTCTATAATACACACAATACATCAGTTAATACAATAAAGAGAAGTACGGTTTTGGATACTGGTTAATGCAGTCAAATACAGACAGTTTAAATTTAAGGAAAGGTTTTTGAAAACGTCTCTTCTGTGGTATCCTGCGAGATTATTGAGATATGCCCAATTAGAAAAAATGTACGCCAATTATATTAAGAGTACCTTCTTGTAAAAAAGGAAGAAAAGTATAATAAAGAAAGGAGTTGTGATTTTACTACCAAAATTTTTCGAAAATTGCTTAGACAATTTTGGAAAATAAAAAAAAATGTAATTACTCATTTTTAGTTTAATGTACATGTAGAGTTGTCATCAGTTGTCACATATAGAGTATTTTCAAAGTTATTGCTCTACAACCATGGAAGATTATCATAATACTCCCGCCCCCCCCCCCCCCCCCCCCCCCGTGTGCACAGGCATGGTTTTTTAAATTCATTTTCGTCAAGTATTAAATTTCCATGTGAATACGCGCAGTGTGTATAGAGCACTCAAAATACACTTGACGCATTCTGGTGGCAAGAAAATAAACTTCTATTAGGAGTGGTCTAGCTGTCAGTTTTCATTGTTGTCTTATTGTTATAATTCATCAATGGCGCTGAAAGGAGGTTGCGTAGCAGCGCTATCTATGTTAGATTTGAGTCCTCTATAGCGTTAGTAACGAATAAGAGGGCTGTGACGTCACAGGTCGGACAAACAATTGGTTGCTATAGATAGTTTCATTGTTGTGTATCTTTGATTCGCGCACATTCAAAGGTATTTGATTCAATGTTTGTCCCAAACACAGCCTTCTCGACGGGTCAATCCGCGGATTGACCCGTCGAGAAGGCTGTGGTACCAAACGAAACACTGTGGTGTGATTATTTTTTCATTCGGAATTAACGCATGACAACTATTGCACGCCAGTCACTATGCAAGATTCAAATGATGCTTGTTCATATTATGATTCATATGATGATGATGATCCATAAGATGCATATAAAACGGCAAACGTAAAACTTAATAATGGACGTCAATTCCAATTGACGAAACCCACGTATCCAGTTAATATTCACCAATCTAATGAAATGTCCATTTTATAGAACTTTTCATTACGTTTTTTGTGAGAGGGTTAACGGCAGCCCCGAGGGTTATTGGGTAGCTCGCAATGTTAAACCATGCACAGTTAACGGGTATTTTAATTATGAGAACGCTTCAAGATATGTGGTAATTAATTCATGTCGGCGATTTGGTTCGCTGTCAGCCAAATAATGAATTTAAAAACATGTAGGCTAAACTTTAAAATTTTCTGATGGTATTTCTGTTTTTAATTAAATAATTTATGATTAATCAATAATACAGATATAACAATCGTAGCAATTACAACATTTGTAATTAAATAACTTGTTTGACTATGCACAGTTCCTTGGCAAGACTATAAAATTACAACTCAATATTTCGAGTACCAATCAGCACTCTTTCACATCATCAACTAACCTAAATTTGAATGCTGATTCTTAGTTAATTTTTTAGTTAGTTAGTTAGTAAGTTAGTTAGGTTAGTTAGTTAGTTAATAAGTAAGTTAGTTAGTTAGTTAATTACTTAGTAAGTTAGTTGGTTAGTTAGTTAGTTAGTTAGTTAATCAGTTAGTTAGTTAGTTAGTTAGTTAGTTACTTACTTAGTTATAGTTAGGTTTGTTGGTGGTAGCCTGTGGAAGAGTGCTGATCAGCAATGGAAATATTGCGTTTTAGTTTTAATCTTGACAAGGAACAGTGTGTAGTCCAACCAATTTTCTTGCAACATTTCACCTGTTCTAGTAAGTTTGTTTTTAAAAACATTTATTAGTTTATAAATTCATTACAAAGCTAATAATACCTAGAAGCATTCTCAAGATATCAATACTAAACCATTAGTTAATCCAGTTCGGTCCCCTAGTGTCTAAGACGCGGCGTTATAATCTCCCGACAACTAGTTAACCTCCAGATAAGGTAATTTAAAAGTAATTGATTGGTGTAGTTGCCATGGTGGAAACACGTTATTTGGAGGATAAGTAGCTATCGGGAATCGGAACATTTTTTGTTTTGTTTATTGTATTTATTTAACATCTATCCTATTCAGTTATATAACTGATTTACAATGGAAGAGAATAAATATTACTATGCAATGCATACAAATTATAATGAAAAATCATAAAATAGGAAGAATAACGGAAACAAAACAAACTAGTGTATATTACTATAGGAAAATGCAAGAACAATACAAATTAATTGTGAAATTTAAATACAAGAAAATAAAAATATAGTAAAAATATCACATAAATAAATAGGATAAGGAATGGAATTGGAAAGAGAAACGAGAAACGGGGAAAAAGAAAAAAGGAAAAAGGAAAGAGAGAAAAGGAACAGAAAAAGAAGAGAAAGAAATATCAGAAAAAATAAAAAGCCTGATTTGTTAAGGCTGTGCGGGCACGGTTTTTCAGTTTTCTAAAATATGCACAACAAACAAAAGTAAGGCTTTGATATTGAAACCGTGACTTCTGAAAGTTCCAAAATTATTTTTTTCGTAATTTTGATTGCACCGGTAGATATTGCTAGATTTACGCCGCTTCGCCCAGAACATAAGGTCAAGAGAACGCACCCAGGGCAGCATATCGCTTGTACTGACTACTGACTACTGACTTCTGACTACTGTCTACTGACTACTGACTTCTGACTACTGACTACTGACTATTGATTACTGACTACTGATTACTGACTACTGACTACTGACTACTGACTACTGACTACTGACTACTGACTACTGACTTCTGACTACTGACTGATGACTACTGACTACTGACTACTGACTACTATAGCAGGGGAGGCTCGTGGCAGTGCACACACGGGTCTATACAGTTATGACTGTGTATGAGTTATGAGTATA
Organism: Isoperla grammatica; assembly: GCA_945910005.1. Lineage (NCBI taxonomy): Eukaryota > Metazoa > Arthropoda > Insecta > Plecoptera > Perlodidae > Isoperla > Isoperla grammatica. The sequence goes on along the minus strand of OX246744.1, from coordinate 18,881,311 downwards.
TGTGAGTTTGAGTGTGTTGTACTCAAGGTATTCACGGTCGTCTTCAGACAGTAGTGAAGACAAATCTTAAATCTTAATATTTTAAGTATTCAGCAAAATTATCGGCATTTTACTGATATCTTGTGAGCGCTTAGGTATATTGAAAAGTGATTCCTTCTCGATATTTGGTTTTCTATCTGTAAAACAATGCATTTTAATACTTTCAAATATTGTTGTCAATAGTTGATGTTTACTAAATAATTGAATTAATTACATAATATAACAATAGTAGCAAACAAAATGTTTGAAAGTAGTTTTTAAATTCATTGATAGCTGGTTAAAAGCCAACATTTAATGAGGAATCACTCTTCTCAAGGTATCAATAAAACGTAATTTTAGGGAGTTGACTCTCCTCTGTTCTCAACCTTTACTCAGTTCAGAAATGGAGTGAACCATAATGGAGTGACCGGTATGTATACATTTACAGCAAAAATAATCGTCCAAATGTAACGATAAATAAAACCCATAGAAATCTGGACAAACTACTACAGGCAGAGAAGACATACAATATTAAAATCGCATTATTAAGTAAATAAATGGAAGTATGTAAATAAAATAAAATTATAAATTTACATATAGGGAGTATTCACGTGACGTCACATCGGCCATATTGGAGGCCACCTATAGTACTATTTCAAGTTTCACTTAGCTGTCAATAGAAAACGAATAATATTGTTTACGGGGAAATATGACAAGTTTGAACACGTATATCCCCCGACAAAAATTATTAAAATGATTATTGTATGCCATTGTAAACGATGAAAAGAGGAATCGAGACAAAAGAGTGTATTTATTTTGCTTTCAACAAATATTAGCAAACTTAAGTTAGAGAACGGTTGAATTTGCACCAAACACCACCTGAAACATTGTAACAATGAAATACTAATCACAAGCCATTGTGGCCTCCAGTATGGCCAATATGCGCATTACGTGAAAACATACACAGAAGTATGATGTAAAGGACAGTAAATACCACTACAATCAAAAATCGAGGAACAGAAATTGGAGAAATATCAATACATTCTTTATTTTTACTTTAACAAATAATGGAAAAATGTTTCCATAAAATATATGGTCGCGACCGAGGATGAATGGAAGGGTTAGCGGCCTTGATCGGAGCTGGGCGAGGGTTCGTTTGTGCGTGGGAAATGTTTGCGCGCGGTCGTTGGAGGGGGAGGGGGTGGGGGAGGGGGGAGCGGTAACCACCACCGAGAAGGTAGGTCCCGAGTATAAATAGGGGCCTCCACCACCCCCGGCAACAAGTCGCTGTCGCCAGGGGATCCACGCCTTGTAGAGTGTCCAGTGGTTCGTCTCCTCTTCGCCCAGCTAGACCATCGAGCAAGCAGTAAGTACACCTACTTCCTACACCTGCCCAGCAGTAAGTACAACTACTTAAGTACCTGCCGGGCCCAGTTCGTGCGTTCGACACCACCAACACAGCAGCAAATTAACAGGCTCGTTGGTCCAGTGCAGGGCCGTAACTATATAGGGGTTGGTAACCCGGGTCAAAAATCGGGAGTAGACCATTTTGACTTGCTAATACCACCGTTAGTGTCGCTCACACCGGTCACCAGTAACAAATGATATAAAAAAAACATGCCTAAAACAAGAGGACTCAAAACTAACATAGATAGCGCTGCTAAGCAACCTCCTTTCAGCGCCATGGATGAATAATAACAATGAAACAACAATGAAAACTGACAGCCAAACCACTCTTTTTAGAAGTTTATTTTCTTGCCACCAGAATACATCTAGTGTATTTTGAGTGCTCCCGCATTGGCTGGGGGACCTTCCCCCAGACACCCCATTCTACTTTGAGAATAATAATCGGGTGATTTGTATACCCTAGTTACGGTCCTTGTCCAGTGGTTAGCATCCCTGCTTCCAATGCAGAAGGTCCCGGTTACAAATCCCGCTTCATGCAGAACTTCTAATATGAGTATGAATATTACCATTACTTCTTGTCTTAAGAAGAAGTTAACGGTGCCTTTGGAGCCGTCCTAGCCACGAAGCACTCACTAAATTCAAAGTTGTTCTGAATCGGTCTTGTTGATTCTGGCATTTGTCCGCAGGTGTTCGCACTGTCCAATCACTGATTCATATGTTTCGTATTTGAAATATCGATCTTTGATTGGTTATCGCAAACTCGTCGATGGTGTTCGGAGCCTGCAGGGTTGGTTTAGTTACTTTAAATTAAAGTCCTCCACTGAAAATCAGTCTTGTTACTGAGTGGGTAGCCTTCTAAATATTCATTTATTTATTTACAGGGTTTGTAACAAATAATACTTTTTCGTTCGAAACAATCCATGCCCCTCTTAAGAGTGCCGATTCATGTACGTATACAGTAACCCGAGCAAAGGATACCTCTATACGTCAAAAACCTCAAACAAAGTTTTACTTTTTAATTGTATTTCAAGATTGCAACAAAAAATCGAAAATCAGAGTTAACAGCGCACTGTGTTTTGGTAAGCCCTACAGACTGAATGAAATATAACTACTAGCGTAGTTATTTTCATTTTAATAAAATTAATTACAAATAAAAACCATACTGATAATAATGTAAGGCACAATTTATAGCATTCAATGTGTAGGGCTTACCAAACCACAGTGTGCTGTTGATTCAGATTTTCGATTTCGAGGTCCATCCTTGAGATATTGTTTCAAAACGAAAATGTTGTGCGGTTTTTGGCGAAGAGGTATCCCCCCCCTGATAATTCGTGCTTACCTCGCGCGCTGTCGTGGCAAATATGCGATAACTTCGCCCAATGCGGAGTAGATGGCGTTCATGATTCGGGGACCTGGTGACTAACTAGGTATTGTGGTAGGTATTTGTAATAGTTGGGACGCAATGCCCGAGGACTGTTCGTATGACTCAATCTCAGCATTCGCCGCGCGAACCCCCGGAAAACCCTTTAGTGAGACTTGCCCCGGAATTGAACCGGCGACCTATCGAATTAGATTTTCGCGTCTTACCGCTGAGCCCCCTCTATCAGGGAGGTTTTGTAACTTTACCTTACACGTTATATATTATCCACTTATCTCCACTTACCTACGAACACCGAAGTTAAGCACACTCGGGCTAGGTCAGAAGGTGGATGGGTGACCACTCTTCTCTGAAACACTAGTTACCGTTGGTTAGAGCAGATTGGAGAGTTCGGTAACAGCTTCGTTCTTCTCGTCAACTGCTCGGCAGTCCAGGTTAATGGAGGAACCTATATGACTGGTCAAAGTTACACCGTCCTTTCGGATGGGACGTAAAGCCGATGGTCCCCTTGGTACTTTTCGACAGGAGTAGGCATGCTATATTGGTTTGAGATAGTTTGCTTTTAATCCGCAATCATAAATGTGATCCAGTAATCAGTTTACTTTGGACGTGTTTGGACTGGTACTGAAGTCCGTCAGTTTTACTACCTCTGTCCACTACTAACGCTTCTTCTACCAATTTACACACTTACATGTCCCCTAATTATAATGTTTTCTTTCTTATAGAGAAGATGCATGTTTATATTTTATTATTCGACTTGGTTGGCGTAAAATTATTTAAAATATTACATGAAAAAAATATATTTTTTTAAAAACAACGCTTATATTTAAATGCACTAAAAAGTAAAAAATAAATTTTCGCCCAACAAATTTTTGCCTCACTCGGAAAATAAAAGCGTTGGGCGCTTTCGGTATTGACATAGATGCAGTATTCTGCTGTTTATGCAGGGATAGCGCCCAACGCTTTTATTTTCCGAGTGAGGCAAAAATTTGTTGGGCGAAAATTTATTTTTTACTTTTTAGTGCATTTAAATATAAGCGTTGTTTTAAAAAAAATATATTTTTTCATGTAATATTATTTTATACTTTTTAGTCTTAAAGAATCTTGCAATCGAATGTATATCGAATATCGATTAATTAATTATGATGGTTTAATTGATTATTTAGTAAATATGACAATTGATTCATGAATTGTCATTAAGAATACGTCTGTGTGCAAACTTTCAGCTCAATTCGACGTTCGAAAGTGAGTGTTTTATTGATCCCCATATAAAACATCAATTAATTAATTATGAAAGCTTAATATATTATTTAGTAAAAATGACAATTGATTCATATATTGTCATTAAGAATACGTTTGTGTGAAAACTTTCAACTCGATTTGACGTTGGAAAGTGGGTTAAACATCGATTTCCATATAAAACAATAATTAATCAATTATGATGAATTAATTGACAATTTAGTAAATATGACAGTTGCTTCATGTATTGTCATTAGAAATACGTCTGTGTACAGAATTTCAGCTTGATCGGACATTTAAAAGTAGGTGAAATATCGATTCAAAGATTCATCGATTTCCATGTAAAACATTAATTAATTAATTATGATGAATTAATTGACAATTTAGTAAATATGACAGTTGATTCATGTATTGTCATCAAGAATACGTCTGTGCAAAAAAATTCAGCTTGATCGGACATCTAAAAGTAGGTGGAATATCGATTCAAAGATTTCGTCCAGACAAACAAGGCAAGTTAATATAAGCGTTGTAATAAAAAGGTTCACATTTGTTGAAGTGAGCTGAGAGTTTCAGATACATTTTTTTACGACGGGGAAAACTAGGTATGACGGTATACTAATCGTATCATCAATCATACAATAATCAATAAAACAATAGCGTTCTTCATATAGTATATCAATTACAGAAGAATATTTTAAATAATGATCAAGTTTCTGGACTTGTTATTACTTTCGTAAATATAACTAGGAAAATGCTCTGTGTGACGCGTTGATAAGCGAGCGCGTCCACATCTACGACCTTTCTGGCTAAAAGTTCTCAAAGCCCCGAAAAACAACAATTAATAATAATTCAAGAATGCGCATTGCAAAATTTTTTCAAAATTTCCATAGCTATTATACTTCCCGACATTGTTGAATGCTGTGCAATGTGCGTTGCTTAGATCTTTCGTTGTCATTTCGTATGGTTTTCAACACGGTCTGCCACCGTTACTAATACTTATTGACAGCAATAGAAATGTAATTTCTGCCTCTATAGTATCAGATTGCGTTTAAATTAGTATATTCGTGATCGGACGAAACATTACAATGATATAGCCACCTCACATTTTGCCGTTACTGTTTCAGAAAAAATATTTTGGAGTAACTTTTGTTTAACTTTGCCAATACTTTGGTAATACAGATCGCCATAAAATGAACATATTCGTGACCGGAAAAATCTTTGTAAGAATATGGCTATCTCATATTTTGCCGCCATTTTGTTTCAGACAAATATTTTAGAGTAACTCTAGTGTAGGCCTAATTTTGTAACTTTTCAAACGATTTTGCCACAAAACTATACACCTTCAATCCACATCGAGGCTTGAATTTGCAACTTGATCGGACTTTCCGTTCGACCGCTATCGAGACATAAAAAAACAAAACACAAAACAGAACGAGTGCCATAAAAGTCTAATGGAGACGCTCGCTTCGCTCGCTTAATCAATACAAATTTATTCATTTTGCTTATTTTTATGTTTTAGCTCCTCTCATAGCTAGAGTTTTATGTCATCAAATTGTCGTAATATAAAAGGGTGCGAATAATGTCATTCTTGGCAGAGACACAGTCCCACCCCCCACCCCCTACCCCCCCCCCCCCCTCCCCCCTCCCCCCTCCCCCCGCACGCACCCCCTAGTCATAACCAAGAGATGACGAAACCGATTTGTTGATACACTTCTCAGCTTTTGATTTGATTTGAATCAATATTATTTCGTTTGTATTGTGAGTAAACGAACTCAATTCCTCCAGATTGTGATTGAACAGAGGACCAACACGTACTAGGTTAGTGGCCGCGTGCAATCATATCTATCAGCGGGGTAATCACGGGCCCGCTAGGTCTGGTGACAACAGCTCACGCACGTTGGTCTGGTGACAACAGCTCTCGCACGTTGGTCTGGTGACAACAGCTCACGCACGTTGGTCTGGTGACAACAGCTCACGCACGTTGGTCTGGTGACAACAGTTCACGCACGTTGGTCTAGTGACAACAGCTCACGCACGTTGGTCTGGTGACAACAGCTCACGCACGTTGGTCTGGTGACAACAGCTCACGCACGTTGGTCTGGTGACAACAGTTCACGCACGTTGGTCTAGTGACAACAGCTCACGCACGTTGGTCTGGTGACAACAGCTCACGCACGTTGGTCTGGTGACAACAGCTCACGCACGTTGGTCTGGTGACAACAGTTCACGCACGTTGGTCTAGTGACAACAGCTCACGCACGTTGGTCTGGTGACAACAGCTCACGCACGTTGGTCTGGTGACAACAGCTCACGCACGTTGGTCTGGTGACAACAGCTCACGCACGTTGGTCTAGTGACAACAGCTCACGCACGTTGGTCTGGTGACAACAGCTCACGCACGTTGGTCTGGTGACAACAGCTCACGCACGTTGGTCTGGTGACAACAGCTCACGCACGTCACGCTATTATTTTATTGCAATAATACTTTCTGAGCGATTTAAAGCAGTTTTTTTGATTTCCTACTTAACGAGCCTAGCGCGTTAGACATTGATTATTGACTATATTGATAATTCGATTTTGATAGAACGAAATGTATTAACAGTTATATTGCTTTTCAGTACACTACACTGCACTACTCTACATTACACTGAGCTACACTACACTACACTACACTGCACTTCACTGAATTACACTACACTGCACTACTCTACATTACACTGAACTACACTACACTACACTACACTGCACTACACTGAATTACACTACACTGCACTACTCTACATTACACTGAACTACACTACACTACACTGAACTACACTGAATTACACTACACAGCACTACACTACTCTACACTTCCCCACACTACACTGCACTGCACTACACTGCGCTGCACTACACTACAATACACTACTCTTCACTACACTTCCCTACACTACACTGCGCTGCACTTCACTACAATTCACTACTTTTCACTACACTACACTGCAAGCTACACTTCCCTCCACTTCACTGCACTGCACTACACTTTACTGCACTACACTACACTACACTACACTACACTACACTACACTACACTGAACTAGACTACACTACACTACACTACTCTTCACTACACTACACTGCACTACACTTCCCTACACTACACTGCGCTGCACTACACTACAATACACTACTCTTCACTACACTACACTGCACTACACTTCCCTACACTACACTGCACTACTCTACATTACACTACACTGCACTACACTTCCCTACACTACACTACACTACACTACACTGAACTAGACTGCACGACACTACACTACACTACACTGAACTAGACTACACGACACTACTCTACATTACACTACACTGCACTACACTTCCCTACACTACACTACACTACACTACACTACACTACACTACACTGAACTAGACTGCACGACACTACACTACACTACACTACACTACACTGAACTAGACTACACGACACTACACTACACTACACTACACTACACTACACTACACTACACTACACTACACTACACTACACTACACTACACTACACTACACTACACTAGTTATCACTAGTATTGCTCATAACGTCTCTTTTTCTGCATTTTGATAAAGGATCGACACCAAATTTTATGTTTTCCAACCTAACTCGTGTACTCGTCTGGGTCCGGGGAAGAGTTGGCACAGGGTGACTCTGCCAGTCGTAACAGGTGACAAAAAGAGACCGTGTCCCTTTCCCGGCCCCCACTGTCCCACTTGATTCCTCCTCCCCCTTGGCCCAGCCCTCCCTTGCCCCGCGATGTAGAAAGGATTGTTTCGGAAGAAGTCATATGACCTAAGCTGTCGAGTATGTCGCTAAAAACCAAACAATCAATCACCAACCTAACCTAGTTGAGAAACTGTAAGAATGACGGCCCCCTCCTTATCCCCTACACTGCTATCCGACCCCCCTCAACTCCGTGAAACAACAAACTGAACAACTGAAACAAACTGATTTTCAGTTAGGTATTTCATTTTGTTAGGTTGTCACGGAGCTAAGGAGGGTCGGGCAGCAGTGGAGGGGATATGGAGGGGGCCGTCATTCTTACAGTTTCTCAACTATACAAACCAAACCAAAGCTAATCTAACCTAACCCAACCTTACCTGACTAACCTAATCTAACTTGCCATATTCGAGGCGGTGAGCGGTGATGGACAATCACTAAAACCCGTCTTGTACGGGATTCGAACCCACGTCCCTTGGAGTCCACTCTTAGGACCTGCGCCCCAGCCGCGTGAACCACCGTGGACGGATGGAACAAACAGAAATAGATAAAGAAAGAAACACATTAAGGCCTGGTTGTAGCAGAGCTAAATTTATATAGTACCACCATCACCGACTAGTCCTACAAAAAGAATTTCTGCCTGTATTTCTATATAAAAAAAAAAAAATGTATCACTTTTAGAGTACGGTCACTAATTATTAATATCCTAGAACAAGTATTTATTACAAATATGATAATATGACCACAAAGTTGTCACCAAGATTTCTTTATGTTGGCAGTAAATGTTTATTGAGCATACTGAATAATTTAATACAAATACCATGGAAACTTTAGAATGTTAATCTTTGTACGAATTATGAAATTATTTCATTTGAAATGAATATATCATTTAGCACTGCACATATCCACTAAATCTCGTCTATATAAGGCAAGACCATTATAAAATGTAACATATGTATAAATATATAAATATATATATATATATGTTATTGTTTACCATTTTCTGGGTTTTGTCACACGATATAAAATGAGTAGGAGGTTTCTATCGTTTGACAAAACCCAGAAAATTGTAAACAATAACATTACTAAGTCTGCGAAAATTTAAAAATTAACATATATAAATAAAGAAAGAAAGAAACAAAAAAAAAGAAAGAAAGAAAGAAAGTAAAGAAAAAATAGTAGAAGAAGAAAGAAAAGAAAAATGTTTATATATTCATTTTATTTTAAATCAAATTTGCATTGGTTTAACCAAAAAATGTTTTCTTACTTTACATTTTGCAACCAACAAAATGTATAATAAGAAAACATTTTTTCGGTGAAACCAATCCAACGTTTATTTAATAAATATTTGTCAACATTGGATTGGTTTCACCTAATAATGCATTTACTACATAAATATATGTATATTTTCAACGTTACGCCAATAGTGAGTGAAAACGCATTTATTTTTCCAAGTTGCAAAAATGACGTTTAAAAGAACCTTAGGGTAAATTTCCACTTGATGAACCGGGCCTAAGGGAGAAAACAAAAACAAGAATAGAAAGAGCAGGATCTTAACTCAGATGAACTGGAGAGTGGCGAAATGTGAGAAACCACGGTCAGGAAACAATATTAATATCCCGAAATCGTTCAAAGTTTGTACGTTTCTTTGTTTCTTGAACCCTCCGCCGATTAGTTTGATGCGTAGTCAACTGGACATGATCGAGGAAACCCAGACAGTAAACCACAGCGGGGCTGTGTTTTGTGAAGTACAAGATGGAAGATTAATTATCTGTTTTTTAATGACGTACTCGACAACTGTGTGACCATATGACGTCAGGGGATGTTTAGAGGAAGCGGACAAGTAGGACTTATTTATTTATTTATTCATTCATCCATTTATTCATACATTCATTCATTCATCCATCGATTAATTAATTAAATAATTAATCCATTCATTAATTCTTGAATTAATTAATTAATTCATTCATTCATTCATTCATTCATTCATTCATTCATTCATTAATTAATTAATTAATTAATTAATTAATTCATTAATACATTATTTCAATTATTAATTAATTAATTATTAATTAATGCATTAATTAATTCATTCATTCATTCATTCATTCATCCATTCATTAATTCATTCATCCATTCATTCATTCATTCATTTATGCATTCATTCATTCATTCATTCATTCATTCATTCATTCATTCATTCATTCATTCATTCATTCATTCATTCATTCATTCATTCATTCATTCATTCATTCATTCATTCATTCATTCATTCATTCATTCATTCATTCATTCATTCATTCATTCATTCATTCATTCATTCATTCATTCATTCATTCATTCATTCATTCATTCATTCAGTCAGTCATTCATTCATTCATTCATTCATTCATTCGTTCGTTCATTCATTCATTCATTCATTCATTTATTTCATTATTTTTTATTATTATTTTTTATTTTTGTAGATACAAGGTTTCTTCATTGAGAAAAAGTTGATACAAATTTTACCTCTTTCCTGTAAAGGTGTATAGGTATAATTACATATAAATAAATTCGATTTACTAACGATAATTAATTTAAGGGATAATAGTTATTCGTACTTACCTGTAGAAAATGTTATAATCTTCTGAATCTACCTAGGCCTATATGTTTATAGCCCCACCTATAATGCTGATATACATTGGGAGGGGAGGGAAACCTTTACTTCTAAGTCAATAACGTTGCAGTGATTAAATATCGACTCATATCAACAGAACTCACAGATTGAAATGCACATGTGATCCCTGTGGGGACTCTTTATGAAACATGTCCACAAATCTATAGATGACGTATTGAATCAATTATTGATTTCGAGTATTAAAGATTATTTCTTGTGTATATGGTATTGGACATGATATGGAGAGTAGATATAATTAAGTATTGACAGAGGTAGCAGGGGTAAGAGCGAGGTTGCCAGTTCGATTCCGGCCACCGGCATTGAAGGTTTTTCGACGTTTTCCTTAGTCGCAAAAAGCAAATTCTGGAATTGAGTCCTTCCAAGACATTCCTTCCCAGGTATCCAAATACCCTAACACACCTAGGGGGGAGCTCACTTCAAACTTGATACCGAATCTGATACGCTGCTACTTCTTGTGTATGACAATCACTAAGATCTTTGGACGAGTTTAATTATCCGTCACCCCTCTCAGATTCGGCGGAACTTGACATTTTAAGCACCTCAGCCCGCCTCCTGTTTTGTGACTATCTCCTGCTGTACAGTGTAAGACAACGACTCAAGGGTGTCTATAGCAACCCTTAGCTTCTTATTCACAATTTGATCCACCTTTATACTGTTCCTCTTTCTTGGGCCGCGTAAGAAGGGGTCCAATGCAATATTAATTTAAAACATCAAATTTGGTAAATCATGAATGTAGCGATGATAGAAAGCGTGATAAGGAAATCGCAGAGGCGAGTTAAAAGCCACGTTCTCGGCTTTTAACTCGCTTTTAACTAATGTCTCGCTTTTAACTAATGTCTCGCTTTTAACTAATGTCTCGCTTTTAACTAATGTCCTCGGTGGCTAATACGGTTGAGCGAGGTCCTTAGCATGTGCTAATGCCACCCAGCCACCCAGGACGTGGGGTCGAATTGTGCACAAAAACGTCAATAAGGCATAAGGTTCTGTAAAGGTCGGTTTACGCACTTATTTAAGATTTAAGGTTTTAGGTTTAACAAAATCAAATAAAGCCAAAAGCATTATGGTGTTTACACACTTTCCTTAGTTTCCTTTGATTTGAGATTTAAGGAAACCATAGCAACGTTAGCTCTTATACCAAAATTTCTTAGTCCAGCCAATGAAAAGCGAGGTTTTATAAATCCGGCCAATGGTAGCGATCCTAAGTAAAACAAAGGTCCGAATTCACCAAACTTTTTAATCGGCCGATTTACTAATCTCGGATTGGTTACCATGGTTTCAACAAACATTACATACAAAATGCATCGTGGCTTCTACCGGGCGCCATTTTTGATCGCCGATTAGCTTGGGAATTTATTTATTATTTATGCCACACGAGTGCTGATTGGCTATTGAGAGGTATCGACGCCCCGGTCTGCCGCGACGCCGCTACCACAGAATTAACATAAATTTAAGCAAAGATGCTCGAAATCACCCTAAAAAGTGGTAGATTCTTGAATGTATTTTTTGTCAGTAAAACACAATTTTAAGAAATAATTTTATAAAATGCTATTTATAAAAAATAGTATTTTTTTAACACCACTTTTTTAATTATTGGTGATTTTCCAGGATGATCTGTTGACCGCAAGTCGGAGCGGAAGTAATTGAAATAAGGGTCTCGCTCAGATAGCGTGGACAAGCTCTCTACGGTTCGAGTATAGGCGTGCATGTGTACCGTAGGCAGAGATGGGCAAAATACTCAGAAAAATGTATTTGAAGTATAAAATACAAACACTTTAAGACAGTATTTTCCAATTAACAATAAAATAAATTGGCAATTTTGCATTACAATTAAAAAAATACTAATGTGGTCTGAAAACACGCAAAATACAAAATACATATTGCTGGGAATCATAGTCCCAGGCTAATCAATTAGTAAACTAATAAAGAAAATGTGAATTTTAACATATTTTACTGAAATGTTTAGTGAAAAAAATAATAAAAATACGCACTCTATGATCGAGGAGGTGATTCGTTGCGAGGGGTGGGTTCATGTGTAAAAAATATTTTTAAAATATTAAATAACTACTAAATTTGTACGTATTGTCTACTTTTTGAGGCTTAATTTCTTTAATTTAGTAACCCACGCATACAATGTATTTTGAGTATTTTTAAAATATAAAGATACTGGCAAAGTTGAATATTTTGGAATACAAGATACAAATACTATTCAACACAGTGTTTGAAACACAAAATACAAATGTATTTTGAATAAGTGTTTTAGAAACTGCCCATCTCTGACCGTAGGCTTCACGAGACTGCTGGGTTCGAGTCCCGTGATCGAGTTCAACACCCACTCACCGTTTAGAGGGGTATCATAAAAGCGTTTAGAAATACTCAAAACAAGTGAAAATAAACGTTGTTCCCCCCCACTCGTTTTTCTCGTTGATCCATGACACGTCATTATAAAACTTGATACATTGCGATTCGCTTTCAATTTATTCGAATCTGTTGCGTATGAGCTTCGCCGGTAACTCTGGTCGACTGTTTTATCAGTTGCATCGCTGCGGTTGAGCGCGCGCGCGGGATATAGCGACACTAGTGCAGGAACAGCGCTACAGTGAACATGAGCCCGTTATTGTAGCGCCCACGCGGCTCCGAGGGACAGTTTATTTATTTACGGCCAATGGGTCTCTCGCATGTTAAACCATGCAAATTTAAAGTTTTTTTATTTTTATATATATCTTGAGAATGCTTCCAGATATTGAAAATGTGATAAGATTTGGTTTTGAACCAGCTATACCGCTATACAATGAATTTTAAAACTGTCAAAATATTAAATTTGTTGATATTGTTATTTCTGTTCATTATTAATTAATAAGTTATATAATTACTAATTGATCAATTCATTTATTACAGACATAACAATAGAAAAATGATATTTGAAAGTTTACTAATTTTTATCTATTCAAAACCACATCTTGGTGGTTCGGATCACTTTTTCAATAATTTGAAGCGACTCAAGATGTCAATAACAAAATGTTAAATTGGCGTGTTTTAACATCGCGAGGTTCTCCTTGTTGTTAATGTGTAGCTATAAAACTGAGTTTCAATGCAAGAGAATAATATAGCTATTCGTACAAATAATAAGGAAATAACTATAAAATAGCAAGACTATGGATAAAATAAAAACAAAACAAACAACTATTGAAAAGAGATCAAGAAAAATAATATATATTTTAGTGAAAACAATAAAGGAATAATTATTATATAAATAAATAAATGTTACTACTCCCAAAAAAAAAAAATAATAATGTAACTGTAACAGAAAAACACAGATCTGAGACAAGAAAGTAAGCACATTTGACAAAAAATAACAAAAGGAACAAAAATGGTTGCCATTACTGTCAATATAACACTGGTTTTTTGTGAAGATTGTATTATGTAAAATGTATTTTATAGTAAGGGGTGCAGAGCGTGTGACTTTATGTCGCGCAAATGTTATAACTAAAAAAATCACGAAAATCGAGGACTTAAAACAAGGTATCTCAAAAACCAGCTCAGGAAGAGCATTTTTTCTGGTCACCTTATGACTACAAGTGTTCACAAATTTGGCAATTTTTGGACACGAACGCTTGGCAAATATAGTCATTCATTTCACTATTAGTGGTATCTACCTGGGCTCGGATTCACAAGAGGTTCTAAGTCTTTTTGGTCTTATCTCTAAGACCGGCCTTACTTTTAACCTCTTGTGAATTCAGGAAAATGTCTGAAAACTTACTTTAAAACATTATATGGGAATGTTCATTGTCCCCTTGTTCCTACCAGGAATTAGTTTCTTCTTCGTGTGACCTGGGTCTGGTTTTACAGGAGGTCTGAAGTTAGGCCGGTCTTAGAGTTAAGACCAGAAAATGACTTAAGACCTCTTATGAATCCGGGCCCAGGCTGCTAAACTGTTCAGTCGTTTTGTGAAATAAGATAACGAAAAGCTATTTTATAATACGTTCCCTTTTCTATGTACATGGGTTGTTTCATGTAGTTGTGGTAGAGTCTGCTATTCCTTTCCTTGTATAGTGTTCTCTCTACATTTTTGTTCTGATATTCTTTACTCCATTGCTGTACTTCTACAATTTACCTTTTGGTACTAGTTTAAATTTACATCATATAAATTGAAGGGAGTAAGTGATGTTTTAACGTATTCTTTTAATTATTATTATTATTATTATTATTATTATTATTATTTTATTGTTGCAATACATACAAACTCGGTCAAAACCGGCATAAACATGTTGTACGGACACAAATGTCAAGTATTTCCATGTGTTTACCTTATTAAAATCTACTTAGAACTACTTAATATATCGTCTTCTTCTTCTTCTTCTTCTTCTTCTTCTTCTTCTTCTTCTTCTTCTTCTGCTTCTCAAATGCCCACATTTGGCTATACTACTTAATATATCATTGTCCACATTATTTTTTCCAAACCGAACTGTGGATGCTATGTACGGTCGTGGCCGATTTGTACTCATAATTATTATTATTATTATTATTATTATTATTATTATTACTATTATTATTACTATTATTATTATTATTATTATTATTATTATTATTATTATTATTATTATTATTATTATTATTAATTTTATTATTATTATTATTATTATTATTATTATTATTATTATTATTATTATTATTATTATTATTATTATTACTATTATTATTACTATTATTATTATTATTATTATTATTATTATTATTATTATTATTATTATTATTATTATTAATTTTATTATTATTATTATTATTATTATTATTATTATTATTATTATTATTATTATTATTATTATTATTATTATTATTATTATTATTATTATTATTATTAAAACAAAAATAATTACATATTATCCAAACATATTACAGCAGTTTACACAAAGAAAAACTACTATTACAACCACTCTTGTTTTAAACTCTTATTTTTAGCGTTGACGTGGGAAAGGAACCCCCCCCCCCCTGTACAAGAAACTAGGGCGGGGTCGTTATTAATTCAAGACCTTCATCTCAATCAAATCTTGAGCGCTTCGTACGAGGGGAGCAAATCAATCATTCGCTCTCTGAAAGAAGCTCCCCTTCGCACACAGTTAAAACAATTTTTTTCAGAAAGTATAGAAGAAAAAAAAATTATTTCTACGCGTACCGGCCGTTTACACTTCCGACTTTACGGTGTAGGCTCCCCGGTTACAAAAGGGGTAGACTCTAAATGTGAATTTATTTAATTTATTTATTTATTTAAGGTGCCTGGGCGGTCGAATCTACGTGTGTACGGGGGGGGGGGGGGGGGGGGAATAAATTTGAGTGAACGGAAAACGATGTTTCAGAACTAGGGGACGTTTTTGAGCAAAAATTCAGAGGCCATAAATGTATTTAGAATTTTCTTTTGGATTTTCGATGTTAATTAGCCCCATAAGGTATCTGTCAAATAGAACAATAAAATCGGACGTTTATGATTATCCACAAGGAGTCCTAACAACTGTCAAATTTGATACCTGCAACAAAAACCTATTTCTTCTGTCCATCGTTTCCAAGCTATGTATATTTGGGTATTTTTGCTGCTCCAATTATCGAAATGTTTTTTATTGCGCCTGGCTGTTCTTTGTTTAGCAATGTAGGACCATGACTTCGTGTATGTATTGTAATGGTATAATATGGGCTGTTGACTGTTAAAAAGCACCTTGGCTAGCCCAGCCTCCAAATAAAAGTGCCTGGGCGGCGCCCAGGCCCGCCCAAGCTCGAATACACCACTGCTTGTGGGACCTCGGTCCTGTTGCGAATAAAGAATATGTTACATAACATAACAATGACGATATTTTACAGTTTTTTATATATAACAATAGTAACATTTTTAATACTTGACAGTTTTAAAGTTAATTGCTTAGCTGATTAAAACCCGAACTTTTTTTTATAAACATATTGAAGCGTACTCAAAGCATCGATAAAATACCTTTAATTTTTAACATCGTGAGCTACCCACGGAAAAGAGCAAAGCGCGTCTCACTGGCTGGTGGGTAGTGGGTAATAGGTGTAGTGGGTAGTGGGTAATGATGTTAGTCATTAACCATTCCCCGCATTATCCCACCCAAGGGAATATCTCACTCGACGTCAGCTTTGAAAGCGTAACTAATTCGTCTCCTCATTTAACATGCGCTAAATGACCGGAGTTATTCGATAAGCGCGACCCTAGCGACGACTGACGGAACTTTGAGTCTCCCACCGCCTGCGAGATCAGAGCGGTAACTGATTGAATCAACTAGATTAGAAGAATTCTAGCAATACTCCTCCCTTGAGTAGGGTAAGATTCAGTTGGCTTCCGTCAGTGGGGGAGGGGGGGGGGGGGGGGGGGGTTGACGGCGGCAATATTGGTCGAGCAAGCGACGAGACCAAGTAAACAAATGCAAGGAAGTAAGTAGGAGTCAAAGGGTAGTCTACAAGTCTGACGTTTGAACTAGTACAACATTTTCTTTATTTTACTTGGCGTCGCGGATCTACACATAAACGTAACATTTTGCATAAAGGCTGATCCACACAACATATTAATACTAAATAGGGAAGGATACCTCTATATCAAAAACCGCACATTTTCATTTTTAAATTATATCTCAAGAATGGACTTCGAAATCGAAAATCTAAAACAACAGCGCACTGGGGTTTGGTAAGCCCTACATACTGAATACTTGTCTTACATTATAATCAGTATGGTTTAAATTACTAATTAATTTTATTACTAATTATCGATTTAATAATCAAAATAACTAAGCTAATGGCTATAATATTTCATTCAGGCTGTAGGGCTTACCAAAACACAGTGCGCTGTTGATTCAGATTTTCGATTTCTTGTTGCAATGTTGAGATATAATTAAAAAATGAAAATTTTCTGCGGTTTTTGACCTAGAGGTATCCTTCGCTCTTATGGTTTAATTTTTAAAGCGTTGTTTTGAAGGTGTTGGTTCACGTAACGTCGTTTCGTTCAAGATAGGCCTATGGGGAGTAGTTGGTAGCGGTTTATCTGCCTACAACAATTCCTGCACATTTTACAATATTCGTAAACGTTATTTAAGTAAATGTAAAGGATGATCCAAACAGATTTGTTAAGCATAAGATTCAATGTTTAACGCGTAGTCGTAAAGTTGGATCATAGGAAACACGTACTGGCGTTCACACAAAGTTTTAGTTTTAAGACATTGTTTTCATTGTTGTTCTTAAAACAACGTCTTAAAACCTTAAATCTTATGCTTAAAAAATCTGTGTGGACCAGCCTTTACTCGAAAAAGTTACTCGCAAATATTTTTCTGAAACACAGTAACGAAAAAATGTGAAGTGGCTATACTATACTAAATTTTTGGCCGGTCACGAATATACTAATTTAAACTCGATCTGATACGTATTAGAGGCAGAAATTGCATTTCTATTGCTGTCAATAACTGTTAGTAACGGTGGCGGACCTTTAGGCACGTTTTTTTTTTTTGATAATAAAATAACCTTTATATATCAGAATGAGCTGACAGATACTACTACTAGTAGTACTACTACTACTAGACTAAACTAAACTAAAAAAAAAAAAGGAAAGTAGTAATGGGATGCAAAGTCAAGCTTACATTTTTACTTAGTGGTAGGTTTTGATCATTGATTTTGATGGCCTGTCTATAATCTTTAAAATAATATTATTATAATATTAATAAAATTGAGTGACACAGATAATTATAGCTCTAAAATGTAGGTCTAATTGTGTTGAGATGGCCATGAATTGTCCCTGGTCAGGCTCAACCTGAAACAAGACAACAAATTATTATTCTTACTCTACGGTTCGCTATCGCTGTCGCTGTCGCTATCGCTGTCGCTATCGCTATCGCTATCGCTGTCGCTGTCGCTGTCGCTATCGTTCGCCTAATAAGATTGTTTTTGTTCCAGCCATGTCAGTGAGGGCTTGTACGCTCCTAGCGCTGTTGCTGTGTACTACTCAACAGATACAGGCCAGGCCCAGCCAGCGAGCAGGCCCACTCTCAATGTTACCATACGATCAGGACCCTCAGGATATTATATACGATGTGAGTTATACTAGCCTGCACGTAGATCCTTAGCGGCCCTTCATGCACGCTGTACTACTCAACAGATACAGGCCAGGCCCACTCTCAATGTTACCATACTATCAGGACCCTCAGGATATTATATACGATGTGAGTTATACTAGCCTGCACGTAGATCCTTAGCGGCCCTTCATGCACGCTGTACTACTCAACAGATACAGGCCAGGCCCACTCTCAATGTTACCATACGATCAGGACCCTCAGGATATTATATACGATGTGAGTTATACTAGCCTGCACGTAGATCCTTAGCGGCCCTTCATGCACGCTGTACTACTCAACAGATACAGGCCAGGCCCACTCTCAATGTTACCATACGATCAGGACCCTCAGGATATTATATACGATGTGAGTTATACTAGCCTGCACGTAGATCCTTAGCGGCCCTTCATGCACGCTGTACTACTCAACAGATACAGGCCAGGCCCACTCTCAATGTTACCATACGATCAGGACCCTCAGGATATTATATACGATGTGAGTTATACTAGCCTGCACGTAGATCCTTAGCGGCCCTTCATGCACGCTGTACTACTCAACAGATACAGGCCAGGCCCACTCTCAATGTTACCATACGATCAGGACCCTCAGGATATTATATACGATGTGAGTTATACTAGCCTGCACGTAGATCCTTAGCGGCCCTTCATGCACGCTGTACTACTCAACAGATACAGGCCAGGCCCACTCTCAATGTTACCATACGATCAGGACCCTCAGGATATTATATACGATGTGAGTTATACTAGCCTGCACGTAGATCCTTAGCGGCCCTTCATGCACGCTGTACTACTCAACAGATACAGGCCAGGCCCACTCTCAATGTTACCATACGATCAGGACCCTCAGGATATTATATACGATGTGAGTTATACTAGCCTGCACGTAGATCCTTAGCGGCCCTTCATGCACGCTGTACTACTCAACAGATACAGGCCAGGCCCACTCTCAATGTTACCATACTATCAGGACCCTCAGGATATTATATACGATGTGAGTTATACTAGCCTGCACGTAGATCCTTAGCGGCCCTTCATGCACGCTGTACTACTCAACAGATACAGGCCAGGCCCACTCTCAATGTTACCATACGATCAGGACCCTCAGGATATTATATACGATGTGAGTTATACTAGCCTGCACGTAGATCCTTAGCGGCCCTTCATGCACGCTGTACTACTCAACAGATACAGGCCAGGCCCACTCTCAATGTTACCATACGATCAGGACCCTCAGGATATTATATACGATGTGAGTTATACTAGCCTGCACGTAGATCCTTAGCGGCCCTTCATGCACGCTGTACTACTCAACAGATACAGGCCAGGCCCACTCTCAATGTTACCATACGATCAGGACCCTCAGGATATTATATACGATGTGAGTTATACTAGCCTGCACGTAGATCCTTAGCGGCCCTTCATGCACGCTGTACTACTCAACAGATACAGGCCAGGCCCACTCTCAATGTTACCATACGATCAGGACCCTCAGGATATTATATACGATGTGAGTTATACTAGCCTGCACGTAGATCCTTAGCGGCCCTTCATGCAAGCTGTACTACTCAACAGATACAGGCCAGGCTCACTCTCAATGTTACCATACGATCAGGACCCTCAGGATATTATATACGATGTGAGTTATACTAGCCTGCACGTAGATCCTTAGCGGCCCTTCATGCACGCTGTACTACTCAACAGATACAGGCCAGGCCCACTCTCAATGTTACCATACGATCAGGACCCTCAGGATATTATATACGATGTGAGTTATACTAGCCTGCACGTAGATCCTTAGCGGCCCTTCATGCACGCTGTACTACTCAACAGATACAGGCCAGGCTCACTCTCAATGTTACCATACGATCAGGACCCTCAGGATATTATATACGATGTGAGTTATACTAGCCTGCACGTAGATCCTTAGCGGCCCTTCATGCACGCTGTACTACTCAACAGATACAGGCCAGGCCCACTCTCAATGTTACCATACGATCGGGACCCTCAGGATATTATATACGATGTGAGTTATACTAGCCTGCACGTAGATCCTTAGCGGCCCTTCATGCACGCTGTACTACTCAACAGATACAGGCCAGGCTCACTCTCAATGTTACCATACGATCAGGACCCTCAGGATATTATATACGATGTGAGTTATACTAGCCTGCACGTAGATCCTTAGCGGCCCTTCATGCACGTTGTACTACTCAACAGATACAGGCCAGGCCCACTCTCAATGTTACCATACGATCAGGACCCTCAGGATATTATATACGATGTGAGTTATACTAGCCTGCACGTAGATCCTTAGCGGCCCTTCATGCACGCTGTACTACTCAACAGATACAGGCCAGGCCCACTCTCAATGTTACCATACGATCAGGACCCTCAGGATATTATATACGATGTGAGTTATACTAGCCTGCACGTAGATCCTTAGCGGCCCTTCATGCACGCTGTACTACTCAACAGATACAGGCCAGGCCCACTCTCAATGTTACCATACTATCAGGACCCTCAGGATATTATATACGATGTGAGTTATACTAGCCTGCACGTAGATCCTTAGCGGCCCTTCATGCACGCTGTACTACTCAACAGATACAGGCCAGGCTCACTCTCAATGTTACCATACGATCAGGACCCTCAGGATATTATATACGATGTGAGTTATACTAGCCTGCACGTAGATCCTTAGCGGCCCTTCATGCACGCTGTACTACTCAACAGATACAGGCCAGGCTCACTCTCAATGTTACCATACGATCAGGACCCTCAGGATATTATATACGATGTGAGTTATACTAGCCTGCACGTAGATCCTTAGCGGCCCTTCATGCACGCTGTACTACTCAACAGATACAGGCCAGGCTCACTCTCAATGTTACCATACGATCAGGACCCTCAGGATATTATATACGATGTGAGTTATACTAGCCTGCACGTAGATCCTTAGCGGCCCTTCATGCACGCTGTACTACTCAACAGATACAGGCCAGGCCCACTCTCAATGTTACCATACGATCAGGACCCTCAGGATATTATATACGATGTGAGTTATACTAGCCTGCACGTAGATCCTTAGCGGCCCTTCATGCACGCTGTACTACTCAACAGATACAGGCCAGGCTCACTCTCAATGTTACCATACGATCAGGACCCTCAGGATATTATATACGATGTGAGTTATACTAGCCTGCACGTAGATCCTTAGCGGCCCTTCATGCACGCTGTACTACTCAACAGATACAGGCCAGGCTCACTCTCAATGTTACCATACTATCAGGACCCTCAGGATATTATATACGATGTGAGTTATACTAGCCTGCACGTAGATCCTTAGCGGCCCTTCATGCACGCTGTACTACTCAACAGATACAGGCCAGGC
Organism: Isoperla grammatica; assembly: GCA_945910005.1. Lineage (NCBI taxonomy): Eukaryota > Metazoa > Arthropoda > Insecta > Plecoptera > Perlodidae > Isoperla > Isoperla grammatica. The sequence goes on along the minus strand of OX246744.1, from coordinate 18,859,325 downwards.
TCACTCTCAATGTTACCATACGATCAGGACCCTCAGGATATTATATACGATGTGAGTTATACTAGCCTGCACGTAGATCCTTAGCGGCCCTTCATGCACGCTGTACTACTCAACAGATACAGGCCAGGCCCACTCTCAATGTTACCATACGATCAGGACCCTCAGGATATTATATACGATGTGAGTTATACTAGCCTGCACGTAGATCCTTAGCGACCCTTCATGCACGCTGTACTACTCAACAGATACAGGCCAGGCCCACTCTCAATGTTACCATACGATCAGGACCCTCAGGATATTATATACGATGTGAGTTATACTAGCCTGCACGTAGATCCTTAGCGGCCCTTCATGCACGCTGTACTACTCAACAGATACAGGCCAGGCCCACTCTCAATGTTACCATACGATCAGGACCCTCAGGATATTATATACGATGTGAGTTATACTAGCCTGCACGTAGATCCTTAGCGGCCCTTCATGCACGCTGTACTACTCAACAGATACAGGCCAGGCTCACTCTCAATGTTACCATACGATCAGGACCCTCAGGATATTATATACGATGTGAGTTATACTAGCCTGCACGTAGATCCTTAGCGGCCCTTCATGCACGCTGTACTACTCAACAGATACAGGCCAGGCCCACTCTCAATGTTACCATACGATCAGGACCCTCAGGATATTATATACGATGTGAGTTATACTAGCCTGCACGTAGATCCTTAGCGGCCCTTCATGCACGTTGTACTACTCAACAGATACAGGCCAGGCTCACTCTCAATGTTACCATACTATCAGGACCCTCAGGATATTATATACGATGTGAGTTATACTAGCCTGCACGTAGATCCTTAGCGGCCCTTCATGCACGCTGTACTACTCAACAGATACAGGCCAGGCTCACTCTCAATGTTACCATACGATCAGGACCCTCAGGATATTATATACGATGTGAGTTATACTAGCCTGCACGTAGATCCTTAGCGGCCCTTCATGCACGCTGTACTACTCAACAGATACAGGCCAGGCCCACTCTCAATGTTACCATACGATCAGGACCCTCAGGATATTATATACGATGTGAGTTATACTAGCCTGCACGTAGATCCTTAGCGGCCCTTCATGCACGCTGTACTACTCAACAGATACAGGCCAGGCCCACTCTCAATGTTACCATACGATCAGGACCCTCAGGATATTATATACGATGTGAGTTATACTAGCCTGCACGTAGATCCTTAGCGGCCCTTCATGCACGCTGTACTACTCAACAGATACAGGCCAGGCCCACTCTCAATGTTACCATACGATCAGGACCCTCAGGATATTATATACGATGTGAGTTATACTAGCCTGCACGTAGATCCTTAGCGGCCCTTCATGCACGCTGTACTACTCAACAGATACAGGCCAGGCTCACTCTCAATGTTACCATACGATCAGGACCCTCAGGATATTATATACGATGTGAGTTATACTAGCCTGCACGTAGATCCTTAGCGGCCCTTCATGCACGCTGTACTACTCAACAGATACAGGCCAGGCCCACTCTCAATGTTACCATACTATCAGGACCCTCAGGATATTATATACGATGTGAGTTATACTAGCCTGCACGTAGATCCTTAGCGGCCCTTCATGCACGCTGTACTACTCAACAGATACAGGCCAGGCCCACTCTCAATGTTACCATACGATCAGGACCCTCAGGATATTATATACGATGTGAGTTATACTAGCCTGCACGTAGATCCTTAGCGGCCCTTCATGCACGCTGTACTACTCAACAGATACAGGCCAGGCCCACTCTCAATGTTACCATACGATCAGGACCCTCAGGATATTATATACGATGTGAGTTATACTAGCCTGCACGTAGATCCTTAGCGGCCCTTCATGCACGCTGTACTACTCAACAGATACAGGCCAGGCCCACTCTCAATGTTACCATACGATCAGGACCCTCAGGATATTATATACGATGTGAGTTATACTTGCCTGCACGTAGATCCTTAGCGGCCCTTCATGCACGCTGTACTACTCAACAGATACAGGCCAGGCCCACTCTCAATGTTACCATACGATCAGGACCCTCAGGATATTATATACGATGTGAGTTATACTAGCCTGCACGTAGATCCTTAGCGGCCCTTCATGCACGCTGTACTACTCAACAGATACAGGCCAGGCCCACTCTCAATGTTACCATACGATCGGGACCCTCAGGATATTATATACGATGTGAGTTATACTAGCCTGCACGTAGATCCTTAGCGGCCCTTCATGCACGCTGTACTACTCAACAGATACAGGCCAGGCCCACTCTCAATGTTACCATACGATCAGGACCCTCAGGATATTATATACGATGTGAGTTATACTAGCCTGCAAGTAGATCCTTAGCGGCCCTTCATGCACGCTGTACTACTCAACAGATACAGGCCAGGCTCACTCTCAATGTTACCATACGATCAGGACCCTCAGGATATTATATACGATGTGAGTTATACTAGCCTGCACGTAGATCCTTAGCGGCCCTTCATGCACGCTGTACTACTCAACAGATACAGGCCAGGCCCACTCTCAATGTTACCATACGATCAGGACCCTCAGGATATTATATACGATGTGAGTTATACTAGCCTGCACGTAGATCCTTAGCGGCCCTTCATGCACGCTGTACTACTCAACAGATACAGGCCAGGCCCACTCTCAATGTTACCATACGATCAGGACCCTCAGGATATTATATACGATGTGAGTTATACTAGCCTGCACGTAGATCCTTAGCGGTCCTTCATGCACGCTGTACTACTCAACAGATACAGGCCAGGCTCACTCTCAATGTTACCATACGATCAGGACCCTCAGGATATTATATACGATGTGAGTTATACTAGCCTGCACGTAGATCCTTAGCGGCCCTTCATGCACGCTGTACTACTCAACAGATACAGGCCAGGCCCACTCTCAATGTTACCATACGATCAGGACCCTCAGGATATTATATACGATGTGAGTTATACTAGCCTGCACGTAGATCCTTAGCGGCCCTTCATGCACGCTGTACTACTCAACAGATACAGGCCAGGCCCACTCTCAATGTTACCATACGATCAGGACCCTCAGGATATTATATACGATGTGAGTTATACTAGCCTGCACGTAGATCCTTAGCGGCCCTTCATGCACGCTGTACTACTCAACAGATACAGGCCAGGCCCACTCTCAATGTTACCATACGATCAGGACCCTCAGGATATTATATACGATGTGAGTTATACTAGCCTGCACGTAGATCCTTAGCGGCCCTTCATGCACGCTGTACTACTCAACAGATACAGGCCAGGCTCACTCTCAATGTTACCATACGATCAGGACCCTCAGGATATTATATACGATGTGAGTTATACTAGCCTGCACGTAGATCCTTAGCGGCCCTTCATGCACGTTGTACTACTCAACAGATACAGGCCAGGCTCACTCTCAATGTTACCATACTATCAGGACCCTCAGGATATTATATACGATGTGAGTTATACTAGCCTGCACGTAGATCCTTAGCGGCCCTTCATGCACGCTGTACTACTCAACAGATACAGGCCAGGCTCACTCTCAATGTTACCATACGATCAGGACCCTCAGGATATTATATACGATGTGAGTTATACTAGCCTGCACGTAGATCCTTAGCGGCCCTTCATGCACGCTGTACTACTCAACAGATACAGGCCAGGCTCACTCTCAATGTTACCATACGATCAGGACCCTCAGGATATTATATACGATGTGAGTTATACTAGCCTGCACGTAGATCCTTAGCGGCCCTTCATGCACGCTGTACTACTCAACAGATACAGGCCAGGCCCACTCTCAATGTTACCATACGATCAGGACCCTCAGGATATTATATACGATGTGAGTTATACTAGCCTGCACGTAGATCCTTAGCGGCCCTTCATGCACGCTGTACTACTCAACAGATACAGGCCAGGCTCACTCTCAATGTTACCATACGATCAGGACCCTCAGGATATTATATACGATGTGAGTTATACTAGCCTGCACGTAGATCCTTAGCGGCCCTTCATGCACGCTGTACTACTCAACAGATACAGGCCAGGCCCACTCTCAATGTTACCATACGATCAGGACCCTCAGGATATTATATACGATGTGAGTTATACTAGCCTGCACGTAGATCCTTAGCGGCCCTTCATGCACGCTGTACTACTCAACAGATACAGGCCAGGCCCACTCTCAATGTTACCATACGATCAGGACCCTCAGGATATTATATACGATGTGAGTTATACTAGCCTGCACGTAGATCCTTAGCGGCCCTTCATGCACGCTGTACTACTCAACAGATACAGGCCAGGCCCACTCTCAATGTTACCATACGATCAGGACCCTCAGGATATTATATACGATGTGAGTTATACTAGCCTGCACGTAGATCCTTAGCGGCCCTTCATGCACGCTGTACTACTCAACAGATACAGGCCAGGCTCACTCTCAATGTTACCATACGATCAGGACCCTCAGGATATTATATACGATGTGAGTTATACTAGCCTGCACGTAGATCCTTAGCGGCCCTTCATGCACGCTGTACTACTCAACAGATACAGGCCAGGCCCACTCTCAATGTTACCATACGATCAGGACCCTCAGGATATTATATACGATGTGAGTTATACTAGCCTGCACGTAGATCCTTAGCGGCCCTTCATGCAAGCTGTACTACTCAACAGATACAGGCCAGGCCCACTCTCAATGTTACCATACGATCAGGACCCTCAGGATATTATATACGATGTGAGTTATACTAGCCTGCACGTAGATCCTTAGCGGCCCTTCATGCACGCTGTACTACTCAACAGATACAGGCCAGGCTCACTCTCAATGTTACCATACGATCAGGACCCTCAGGATATTATATACGATGTGAGTTATACTAGCCTGCACGTAGATCCTTAGCGGCCCTTCATGCACGCTGTACTACTCAACAGATACAGGCCAGGCTCACTCTCAATGTTACCATACGATCAGGACCCTCAGGATATTATATACGATGTGAGTTATACTAGCCTGCACGTAGATCCTTAGCGGCCCTTCATGCACGCTGTACTACTCAACAGATACAGGCCAGGCTCACTCTCAATGTTACCATACGATCAGGACCCTCAGGATATTATATACGATGTGAGTTATACTAGCCTGCACGTAGATCCTTAGCGGCCCTTCATGCACGCTGTACTACTCAACAGATACAGGCCAGGCTCACTCTCAATGTTACCATACGATCAGGACCCTCAGGATATTATATACGATGTGAGTTATACTAGCCTGCACGTAGATCCTTAGCGGCCCTTCATGCACGCTGTACTACTCAACAGATACAGGCCAGGCTCACTCTCAATGTTACCATACTATCAGGACCCTCAGGATATTATATACGATGTGAGTTATACTAGCCTGCACGTAGATCCTTAGCGGCCCTTCATGCACGCTGTACTACTCAACAGATACAGGCCAGGCCCACTCTCAATGTTACCATACGATCAGGACCCACAGGATATTATATACGATGTGAGTTATACTAGCCTGCACGTAGATCCTTAGCGGCCCTTCATGCACGCTGTACTACTCAACAGATACAGGCCAGGCCCACTCTCAATGTTACCATACGATCAGGACCCTCAGGATATTATATACGATGTGAGTTATACTAGCCTGCACGTAGATCCTTAGCGGCCCTTCATGCACGCTGTACTACTCAACAGATACAGGCCAGGCCCACTCTCAATGTTACCATACGATCAGGACCCTCAGGATATTATATACGATGTGAGTTATACTTGCCTGCACGTAGATCCTTAGCGGCCCTTCATGCACGCTGTACTACTCAACAGATACAGGCCAGGCCCACTCTCAATGTTGCCATACGATCAGGACCCTCAGGATATTATATACGATGTGAGTTATACTAGCCTGCACGTAGATCCTTAGCGGCCCTTCATGCACGCTGTACTACTCAACAGATACAGGCCAGGCTCACTCTCAATGTTACCATACGATCAGGACCCTCAGGATATTATATACGATGTGAGTTATACTAGCCTGCACGTAGATCCTTAGCGGCCCTTCATGCACGCTGTACTACTCAACAGATACAGGCCAGGCTCACTCTCAATGTTACCATACGATCAGGACCCTCAGGATATTATATACGATGTGAGTTATACTAGCCTGCACGTAGATCCTTAGCGGCCCTTCATGCACGCTGTACTACTCAACAGATACAGGCCAGGCCCACTCTCAATGTTACCATACGATCAGGACCCTCAGGATATTATATACGATGTGAGTTATACTTGCCTGCACGTAGATCCTTAGCGGCCCTTCATGCACGCTGTACTACTCAACAGATACAGGCCAGGCCCACTCTCAATGTTACCATACGATCAGGACCCTCAGGATATTATATACGATGTGAGTTATACTAGCCTGCACGTAGATCCTTAGCGGCCCTTCATGCACGCTGTACTACTCAACAGATACAGGCCAGGCCCACTCTCAATATTACCATACGATCAGGACCCTCAGGATATTATATACGATGTGAGTTATACTAGCCTGCACGTAGATCCTTAGCGGCCCTTCATGCACGCTGTACTACTCAACAGATACAGGCCAGGCCCACTCTCAATGTTACCATACGATCAGGACCCTCAGGATATTATATACGATGTGAGTTATACTAGCCTGCACGTAGATCCTTAGCGGCCCTTCATGCACGCTGTACTACTCAACAGATACAGGCCAGGCTCACTCTCAATGTTACCATACGATCAGGACCCTCAGGATATTATATACGATGTGAGTTATACTAGCCTGCACGTAGATCCTTAGCGGCCCTTCATGCACGCTGTACTACTCAACAGATACAGGCCAGGCTCACTCTCAATGTTACCATACGATCAGGACCCTCAGGATATTATATACGATGTGAGTTATACTAGCCTGCACGTAGATCCTTAGCGGCCCTTCATGCACGCTGTACTACTCAACAGATACAGGCCAGGCTCACTCTCAATGTTACCATACGATCAGGACCCTCAGGATATTATATACGATGTGAGTTATACTAGCCTGCACGTAGATCCTTAGCGGCCCTTCATGCACGCTGTACTACTCAACAGATACAGGCCAGGCTCACTCTCAATGTTGCCATACTATCAGGACCCTCAGGATATTATATACGATGTGAGTTATACTAGCCTGCACGTAGATCCTTAGCGGCCCTTCATGCACGCTGTACTACTCAACAGATACAGGCCAGGCTCACTCTCAATGTTACCATACGATCAGGACCCTCAGGATATTATATACGATGTGAGTTATACTAGCCTGCACGTAGATCCTTAGCGGCCCTTCATGCACGCTGTACTACTCAACAGATACAGGCCAGGCCCACTCTCAATGTATCAGGACCCTCAGGATATTATATACGATGTGAGTTATACTAGCCTGCACGTGGATCCTTAGCGGCCCTTCATGCACGCTGTACTACTCAACAGATACAGGCCAGGCTCACTCTCAATGTTACCATACGATCAGGACCCTCAGGATATTATATACGATGTGAGTTATACTAGCCTGCACGTAGATCCTTAGCGGCCCTTCATGCAAGCTGTACTACTCAACAGATACAGGCCAGGCTCACTCTCAATGTTACCATACGATCAGGACCCTCAGGATATTATATACGATGTGAGTTATACTAGCCTGCACGTAGATCCTTAGCGGCCCTTCATGCAAGCTGTACTACTCAACAGATACAGGCCAGGCCCACTCTCAATGTTACCATACGATCAGGACCCTCAGGATATTATATACGATGTGAGTTATACTAGCCTGCACGTAGATCCTTAGCGGCCCTTCATGCACGCTGTACTACTCAACAGATACAGGCCAGGCCCACTCTCAATGTTACCATACGATCAGGACCCTCAGGATATTATATACGATGTGAGTTATACTAGCCTGCACGTAGATCCTTAGCGGCCCTTCATGCACGCTGTACTACTCAACAGATACAGGCCAGGCCCACTCTCAATGTTACCATACTATCAGGACCCTCAGGATATTATATACGATGTGAGTTATACTAGCCTGCACGTAGATCCTTAGCGGCCCTTCATGCACGCTGTACTACTCAACAGATACAGGCCAGGCCCACTCTCAATGTTACCATACTATCAGGACCCTCAGGATATTATATACGATGTGAGTTATACTAGCCTGCACGTAGATCCTTAGCGGCCCTTCATGCACGCTGTACTACTCAACAGATACAGGCCAGGCCCACTCTCAATGTTACCATACGATCAGGACCCTCAGGATATTATATACGATGTGAGTTATACTAGCCTGCACGTAGATCCTTAGCGGCCCTTCATGCACGCTGTACTACTCAACAGATACAGGCCAGGCTCACTCTCAATGTTACCATACGATCAGGACCCTCAGGATATTATATACGATGTGAGTTATACTAGCCTGCACGTAGATCCTTAGCGGCCCTTCATGCACGCTGTACTACTCAACAGATACAGGCCAGGCCCACTCTCAATGTTACCATACGATCAGGACCCTCAGGATATTATATACGATGTGAGTTATACTAGCCTGCACGTAGATCCTTAGCGGCCCTTCATGCACGCTGTACTACTCAACAGATACAGGCCAGGCCCACTCTCAATGTTACCATACGATCAGGACCCTCAGGATATTATATACGATGTGAGTTATACTAGCCTGCACGTAGATCCTTAGCGGCCCTTCATGCACGCTGTACTACTCAACAGATACAGGCCAGGCCCACTCTCAATGTTACCATACGATCAGGACCCTCAGGATATAATATACGATGTGAGTTATACTAGCCTGCACGTAGATCCTTAGCGGCCCTTCATGCACGCTGTACTACTCAACAGATACAGGCCAGGCCCACTCTCAATGTTACCATACCATCAGGACCCTCAGGATATTATATACGATGTGAGTTATACTAGCCTGCACGTAGATCCTTAGCGGCCCTTCATGCACGCTGTACTACTCAACAGATACAGGCCAGGCCCACTCTCAATGTTACCATACGATCAGGACCCTCAGGATATTATATACGATGTGAGTTATACTAGCCTGCACGTAGATCCTTAGCGGCCCTTCATGCACGCTGTACTACTCAACAGATACAGGCCAGGCTCACTCTCAATGTTACCATACGATCAGGACCCTCAGGATATTATATACGATGTGAGTTATACTAGCCTGCACGTAGATCCTTAGCGGCCCTTCATGCACGCTGTACTACTCAACAGATACAGGCCAGGCCCACTCTCAATGTTACCATACGATCAGGACCCTCAGGATATTATATACGATGTGAGTTATACTAGCCTGCACGTAGATCCTTAGCGGCCCTTCATGCACGCTGTACTACTCAACAGATACAGGCCAGGCCCACTCTCAATGTATCAGGACCCTCAGGATATTATATACGATGTGAGTTATACTAGCCTGCACGTAGATCCTTAGCGGCCCTTCATGCACGCTGTACTACTCAACAGATACAGGCCAGGCTCACTCTTAATGTTACCATACGATCAGGACCCTCAGGATATTATATACGATGTGAGTTATACTAGCCTGCACGTAGATCCTTAGCGGCCCTTCATGCACGCTGTACTACTCAACAGATACAGGCCAGGCCCACTCTCAATGTTACCATACGATCAGGACCCTCAGGATATTATATACGATGTGAGTTATACTAGCCTGCACGTAGATCCTTAGCGGCCCTTCATGCACGCTGTACTACTCAACAGATACAGGCCAGGCCCACTCTCAATGTTACCATACGATCAGGACCCTCAGGATATTATATACGATGTGAGTTATACTAGCCTGCACGTAGATCCTTAGCGGCCCTTCATGCACGCTGTACTACTCAACAGATACAGGCCAGGCCCACTCTCAATGTTACCATACGATCAGGACCCTCAGGATATTATATACGATGTGAGTTATACTAGCCTGCACGTAGATCCTTAGCGGCCCTTCATGCACGCTGTACTACTCAACAGATACAGGCCAGGCCCACTCTCAATGTTACCATACGATCAGGACCCTCAGGATATTATATACGATGTGAGTTATACTAGCCTGCACGTAGATCCTTAGCGGCCCTTCATGCACGCTGTACTACTCAACAGATACAGGCCAGGCCCACTCTCAATGTTACCATCAGGACCCTCAGGATATTATATACGATGTGAGTTATACTAGCCTGCACGTAGATCCTTAGCGGCCCTTCATGCACGCTGTACTACTCAACAGATACAGGCCAGGCTCACTCTCAATGTTACCATACGATCAGGACCCTCAGGATATTATATACGATGTGAGTTATACTAGCCTGCACGTAGATCCTTAGCGGCCCTTCATGCACGCTGTACTACTCAACAGATACAGGCCAGGCCCACTCTCAATGTTACCATACGATCAGGACCCTCAGGATATTATATACGATGTGAGTTATACTAGCCTGCACGTAGATCCTTAGCGGCCCTTCATGCACGCTGTACTACTCAACAGATACAGGCCAGGCTCACTCTCAATGTTACCATACGATCAGGACCCTCAGGATATTATATACGATGTGAGTTATACTAGCCTGCACGTAGATCCTTAGCGGCCCTTCATGCACGCTGTACTACTCAACAGATACAGGCCAGGCTCACTCTCAATGTTACCATACGATCAGGACCCTCAGGATATTATATACGATGTGAGTTATACTAGCCTGCACGTAGATCCTTAGCGGCCCTTCATGCACGCTGTACTACTCAACAGATACAGGCCAGGCCCACTCTCAATGTTACCATACGATCAGGACCCTCAGGATATTATATACGATGTGAGTTATACTAGCCTGCACGTAGATCCTTAGCGGCCCTTCATGCACGCTGTACTACTCAACAGATACAGGCCAGGCTCACTCTTAATGTTACCATACGATCAGGACCCTCAGGATATTATATACGATGTGAGTTATACTAGCCTGCACGTAGATCCTTAGCGGCCCTTCATGCACGCTGTACTACTCAACAGATACAGGCCAGGCCCACTCTCAATGTTACCATACGATCAGGACCCTCAGGATATTATATACGATGTGAGTTATACTAGCCTGCACGTAGATCCTTAGCGGCCCTTCATGCACGCTGTACTACTCAACAGATACAGGCCAGGCCCACTCTCAATGTTACCATACGATCAGGACCCTCAGGATATTATATACGATGTGAGTTATACTAGCCTGCACGTAGATCCTTAGCGGCCCTTCATGCACGCTGTACTACTCAACAGATACAGGCCAGGCTCACTCTTAATGTTACCATACGATCAGGACCCTCAGGATATTATATACGATGTGAGTTATACTAGCCTGCACGTAGATCCTTAGCGGCCCTTCATGCACGCTGTACTACTCAACAGATACAGGCCAGGCCCACTCTCAATGTTACCATACGATCAGGACCCTCAGGATAAAATATACGATGTGAGTTATACTAGCCTGCACGTAGATCCTTAGCGGCCCTTCATGCACGCTGTGCTACTCAACAGATACAGGCCAGGCTTACTCTCTATGTTACCATACGATCAGGACCCTCAGGATATTATATACGATGTGAGTTATACTAGCCTGCACGTAGATCCTTAGCGGCCCTTCATGCACACTGTACTACTCAACAGATACAGGCCAGGCCCACTCTCAATGTTACCATCAGGACCCTCAGGATATTATATACGATGTGAGTTATACTAGCCTGCACGTGGATCCTTAGCGGCCCTTCATGCACACTGTACTACTCAACAGATACAGGCCAGGCCCACTCTCAATGTTACCATCAGGACCCTCAGGATATTATATACGATGTGAGTTATACTAGCCTGCACGTAGATCCTTAGCGGCCCTTCATGCACGCTGTACTACTCAACAGATACAGGCCAGGCTCACTCTCAATGTTACCATACGATCAGGACCCTCAGGATATTATATACGATGTGAGTTATACTAGCCTGCACGTAGATCCTTAGCGGCCCTTCATGCACGCTGTACTACTCAACAGATACAGGCCAGGCTCACTCTCAATGTTACCATACGATCAGGACCCTCAGGATATTATATACGATGTGAGTTATACTAGCCTGCACGTAGATCCTTAGCGGCCCTTCATGCACGCTGTACTACTCAACAGATACAGGCCAGGCCCACTCTCAATGTTACCATACGATCAGGACCCTCAGGATATTATATACGATGTGAGTTATACTAGCCTGCACGTAGATCCTTAGCGGCCCTTCATGCACGCTGTACTACTCAACAGATACAGGCCAGGCCCACTCTCAATGTTACCATACGATCAGGACCCTCAGGATATTATATACGATGTGAGTTATACTAGCCTGCACGTAGATCCTTAGCGGCCCTTCATGCACGCTGTACTACTCAACAGATACAGGCCAGGCTCACTCTCAATGTTACCATACGATCAGGACCCTCAGGATATTATATACGATGTGAGTTATACTAGCCTGCACGTAGATCCTTAGCGGCCCTTCATGCACGCTGTACTACTCAACAGATACAGGCCAGGCCCACTCTCAATGTTACCATACGATCAGGACCCTCAGGATATTATATACGATGTGAGTTATACTAGCCTGCACGTAGATCCTTAGCGGCCCTTCATGCACGCTGTACTACTCAACAGATACAGGCCAGGCTCACTCTCAATGTTACCATACGATCAGGACCCTCAGGATATTATATACGATGTGAGTTATACTAGCCTGCACGTAGATCCTTAGCGGCCCTTCATGCACGCTGTACTACTCAACAGATACAGGCCAGGCCCACTCTCAATGTTACCATACGATCAGGACCCTCAGGATATTATATACGATGTGAGTTATACTAGCCTGCACGTAGATCCTTAGCGGCCCTTCATGCACGCTGTACTACTCAACAGATACAGGCCAGGCCCACTCTCAATGTTACCATACGATCAGGACCCTCAGGATATTATATACGATGTGAGTTATACTAGCCTGCACGTAGATCCTTAGCGGCCCTTCATGCACGCTGTACTACTCAACAGATACAGGCCAGGCTCACTCTCAATGTTACCATACGATCAGGACCCTCAGGATATTATATACGATGTGAGTTATACTAGCCTGCACGTAGATCCTTAGCGGCCCTTCATGCACGCTGTACTACTCAACAGATACAGGCCAGGCCCACTCTCTATGTTACCATACGATCAGGACCCTCAGGATATTATATACGATGTGAGTTATACTAGCCTGCACGTAGATCCTTAGCGGCCCTTCATGCACGCTGTACTACTCAACAGATACAGGCCAGGCCCACTCTCTATGTTACCATACGATCAGGACCCTCAGGATATTATATACGATGTGAGTTATACTAGCCTGCACGTAGATCCTTAGCGGCCCTTCATGCACGCTGTACTACTCAACAGATACAGGCCAGGCTCACTCTCAATGTTACCATACGATCAGGACCCTCAGGATATTATATACGATGTGAGTTATACTAGCCTGCACGTAGATCCTTAGCGGCCCTTCATGCACGCTGTACTACTCAACAGATACAGGCCAGGCTCACTCTCAATGTTACCATACGATCAGGACCCTCAGGATATTATATACGATGTGAGTTATACTAGCCTGCACGTAGATCCTTAGCGGCCCTTCATGCAAGCTGTACTACTCAACAGATACAGGCCAGGCCCACTCTCAATGTTACCATACGATCAGGACCCTCAGGATATTATATACGATGTGAGTTATACTAGCCTGCACGTAGATCCTTAGCGGCCCTTCATGCACGCTGTACTACTCAACAGATACAGGCCAGGCTCACTCTCAATGTTACCATACAATCAGGACCCTCAGGATATTATATACGATGTGAGTTATACTAGCCTGCACGTAGATCCTTAGCGGCCCTTCATGCACGCTGTACTACTCAACAGATACAGGCCAGGCTCACTCTCAATGTTACCATACTATCAGGACCCTCAGGATATTATATACGATGTGAGTTATACTAGCCTGCACGTAGATCCTTAGCGGCCCTTCATGCACGCTGTACTACTCAACAGATACAGGCCAGGCCCACTCTCAATGTTACCATACGACCAGGACCCTCAGGATATTATATACGATGTGAGTTATACTAGCCTGCACGTAGATCCTTAGCGGCCCTTCATGCACGCTGTACTACTCAACAGATACAGGCCAGGCCCACTCTCAATGTTACCATACGATCAGGACCCTCAGGATATTATATACGATGTGAGTTATACTAGCCTGCACGTAGATCCTTAGCGGCCCTTCATGCACGCTGTACTACTCAACAGATACAGGCCAGGCCCACTCTCAATGTTACCATACGACCAGGACCCTCAGGATATTATATACGATGTGAGTTATACTAGCCTGCACGTAGATCCTTAGCGGCCCTTCATGCACGCTGTACTACTCAACAGATACAGGCCAGGCCCACTCTCAATGTTACCATACGATCAGGACCCTCAGGATATTATATACGATGTGAGTTATACTAGCCTGCACGTAGATCCTTAGCGGCCCTTCATGCACGCTGTACTACTCAACAGATACAGGCCAGGCCCACTCTCAATGTTACCATACGATCAGGACCCTCAGGATATTATATACGATGTGAGTTATACTAGCCTGCACGTAGATCCTTAGCGGCCCTTCATGCACGCTGTACTACTCAACAGATACAGGCCAGGCCCACTCTCTATGTTACCATACGATCAGGACCCTCAGGATATTATATACGATGTGAGTTATACTAGCCTGCACGTAGATCCTTAGCGGCCCTTCATGCACGCTGTACTACTCAACAGATACAGGCCAGGCCCACTCTCTATGTTACCATACGATCAGGACCCTCAGGATATTATATACGATGTGAGTTATACTAGCCTGCACGTAGATCCTTAGCGGCCCTTCATGCACGCTGTACTACTCAACAGATACAGGCCAGGCCCACTCTCAATGTTACCATACGATCAGGACCCTCAGGATATTATATACGATGTGAGTTATACTAGCCTGCACGTAGATCCTTAGCGGCCCTTCATGCACGCTGTACTACTCAACAGATACAGGCCAGGCCCACTCTCAATGTTACCATACGATCAGGACCCTCAGGATATTATATACGATGTGAGTTATACTAGCCTGCACGTAGATCCTTAGCGGCCCTTCATGCACGCTGTACTACTCAACAGATACAGGCCAGGCTCACTCTCAATGTTACCATACGATCAGGACCCTCAGGATATTATATACGATGTGAGTTATACTAGCCTGCACGTAGATCCTTAGCGGCCCTTCATGCACGCTGTACTACTCAACAGATACAGGCCAGGCCCACTCTCAATGTTACCATACGATCAGGACCCTCAGGATATTATATACGATGTGAGTTATACTAGCCTGCACGTAGATCCTTAGCGGCCCTTCATGCACGCTGTACTACTCAACAGATACAGGCCAGGCCCACTCTCAATGTTACCATACGATCAGGACCCTCAGGATATTATATACGATGTGAGTTATACTAGCCTGCACGTAGATCCTTAGCGGCCCTTCATGCACGCTGTACTACTCAACAGATACAGGCCAGGCCCACTCTCAATGTTGCCATACTATCAGGACCCTCAGGATATTATATACGATGTGAGTTATACTAGCCTGCACGTAGATCCTTAGCGGCCCTTCATGCACGCTGTACTACTCAACAGATACAGGCCAGGCTGACTCTCAATGTTACCATACGATCAGGACCCTCAGGATATTATATACGATGTGAGTTATACTAGTCTCAACGTAGATCCTTAGCGGCCCTTCATGCACGCTGTACTACTCAACAGATACAGGCCAGGCTCACTCTCAATGTTACCATACGATCAGGACCCTCAGGATATTATATACGATGTGAGTTATACTAGCCTGCACGTAGATCCTTAGCGGCCCTTCATGCACGCTGTACTACTCAACAGATACAGGCCAGGCTCACTCTCAATGTTACCATACGATCAGGACCCTCAGGATATTATATACGATGTGAGTTATACTAGCCTGCACGTAGATCCTTAGCGGCCCTTCATGCACGCTGTACTACTCAACAGATACAGGCCAGGCCCACTCTCAATGTTACCATACGATCAGGACCCTCAGGATATTATATACGATGTGAGTTATACTAGCCTGCACGTAGATCCTTAGCGGCCCTTCATGCACGCTGTACTACTCAACAGATACAGGCCAGGCTCACTCTCAATGTTACCATACGATCAGGACACTCAGGATATTATATACGATGTGAGTTATACTAGCCTGTACGTAGATCCTTAGCGGCCCTTCATGCACGCTGTACTACTCAACAGATACAGGCCAGGCTCACTCTCAATGTTACCATACGATCAGGACCCTCAGGATATTATATACGATGTGAGTTATACTAGCCTGCACGTAGATCCTTAGCGGCCCTTCATGCACGCTGTACTACTCAACAGATACAGGCCAGGCCCACTCTCAATGTTACCATACGATCAGGACCCTCAGGATATTATATACGATGTGAGTTATACTAGCCTGCACGTAGATCCTTAGCGGCCCTTCATGCACGCTGTACTACTCAACAGATACAGGCCAGGCTCACTCTCAATGTTACCATACGATCAGGACCCTCAGGATATTATATAGGATGTGAGTTATACTAGTCTCAACGTAGATCCTTAGCGGCCCTTCATGCACGCTGTACTACTCAACAGATACAGGCCAGGCCCACTCTCAATGTTACCATACGATCAGGACCCTCAGGATATTATATACGATGTGAGTTATACTAGCCTGCACGTAGATCCTTAGCGGCCCTTCATGCACGCTGTACTACTCAACAGATACAGGCCAGGCCCACTCTCAATGTTACCATACGATCAGGACCCTCAGGATATTATATACGATGTGAGTTATACTAGCCTGCACGTAGATCCTTAGCGGCCCTTCATGCACGCTGTACTACTCAACAGATACAGGCCAGGCCCACTCTCAATGTTACCATACGATCAGGACCCTCAGGATATTATATACGATGTGAGTTATACTAGCCTGCACGTAGATCCTTAGAGGCCCTTCATGCACGCTGTACTACTCAACAGATACAGGCCAGGCCCACTCTCAATGTTACCATACGATCAGGACCCTCAGGATATTATATACGATGTGAGTTATACTAGCCTGCACGTAGATCCTTAGCGGCCCTTCATGCACGCTGTACTACTCAACAGATACAGGCCAGGCTCACTCTCAATGTTACCATACGATCAGGACCCTCAGGATATTATATACGATGTGAGTTATACTAGCCTGCACGTAGATCCTTAGCGGCCCTTCATGCACGCTGTACTACTCAACAGATACAGGCCAGGCCCACTCTCAATGTTACCATACGATCAGGACCCTCAGGATATTATATACGATGTGAGTTATACTAGCCTGCACGTAGATCCTTAGCGGCCCTTCATGCACGCTGTACTACTCAACAGATACAGGCCAGGCTCACTCTCAATGTTACCATACGATCAGGACCCTCAGGATATTATATACGATGTGAGTTATACTAGCCTGCACGTAGATCCTTAGCGGCCCTTCATGCACGCTGTACTACTCAACAGATACAGGCCAGGCCCACTCTCAATGTTACCATACGATCAGGACCCTCAGGATATTATATACGATGTGAGTTATACTAGCCTGCACGTAGATCCTTAGCGGCCCTTCATGCACGCTGTACTACTCAACAGATACAGGCCAGGCTGACTCTCAATGTTACCATACGATCAGGACCCTCAGGATATTATATACGATGTGAGTTATACTAGCCTGCACGTAGATCCTTAGCGGCCCTTCATGCACGCTGTACTACTCAACAGATACAGGCCAGGCTCACTCTCAATGTTACCATACGATCAGGACCCTCAGGATATTATATACGATGTGAGTTATACTAGCCTGCACGTAGATCCTTAGCGGCCCTTCATGCACGCTGTACTACTCAACAGATACAGGCCAGGCTCACTCTCAATGTTACCATACGATCAGGACCCTCAGGATATTATATACGATGTGAGTTATACTAGCCTGCACGTAGATCCTTAGCGGCCCTTCATGCACGCTGTACTACTCAACAGATACAGGCCAGGCTCACTCTCAATGTTACCATACGATCAGGACCCTCAGGATATTATATACGATGTGAGTTATACTAGCCTGCACGTAGATCCTTAGCGGCCCTTCATGCACGCTGTACTACTCAACAGATACAGGCCAGGCCCACTCTCAATGTTACCATACGATCAGGACCCTCAGGATATTATATACGATGTGAGTTATACTAGCCTGCACGTAGATCCTTAGCGGCCCTTCATGCACGCTGTACTACTCAACAGATACAGGCCAGGCCCACTCTCAATGTTACCACACGATCAGGACCCTCAGGATATTATATACGATGTGAGTTATACTAGCCTGCACGTAGATCCTTAGCGGCCCTTCATGCACGCTGTACTACTCAACAGATACAGGCCAGGCTCACTCTCAATGTTACCATACGATCAGGACCCTCAGGATATTATATACGATGTGAGTTATACTAGCCTGCACGTAGATCCTTAGCGGCCCTTCATGCACGCTGTACTACTCAACAGATACAGGCCAGGCCCACTCTCAATGTTACCATACGATCAGGACACTCAGGATATTATATACGATGTGAGTTATACTAGCCTGCACGTAGATCCTTAGCGGCCCTTCATGCACGCTGTACTACTCAACAGATACAGGCCAGGCCCACTCTCAATGTTACCATACGATCAGGACCCTCAGGATATTATATACGATGTGAGTTATACTAGCCTGCACGTAGATCCTTAGCGGCCCTTCATGCACGCTGTACTACTCAACAGATACAGGCCAGGCCCACTCTCAATGTTACCATACGATCAGGACCCTCAGGATATTATATACGATGTGAGTTATACTAGCCTGCACGTAGATCCTTAGCGGCCCTTCATGCACGCTGTACTACTCAACAGATACAGGCCAGGCTCACTCTCAATGTTACCATACGATCAGGACCCTCAGGATATTATATACGATGTGAGTTATACTAGCCTGCACGTAGATCCTTAGCGGCCCTTCATGCACGCTGTACTACTCAACAGATACAGGCCAGGCTCACTCTCAATGTTACCATACGATCAGGACCCTCAGGATATTATATACGATGTGAGTTATACTAGCCTGCACGTAGATCCTTAGCGGCCCTTCATGCACGCTGTACTACTCAACAGATACAGGCCAGGCCCACTCTCAATGTTACCATACGATCAGGACCCTCAGGATATTATATACGATGTGAGTTATACTAGCCTGCACGTAGATCCTTAGCGGCCCTTCATGCACGCTGTACTACTCAACAGATACAGGCCAGGCTCACTCTCAATGTTACCATACGATCAGGACACTCAGGATATTATATACGATGTGAGTTATACTAGCCTGCACGTAGATCCTTAGCGGCCCTTCATGCACGCTGTACTACTCAACAGATACAGGCCAGGCCCACTCTCAATGTTACCATACGATCAGGACCCTCAGGATATTATATACGATGTGAGTTATACTAGCCTGCACGTAGATCCTTAGCGGCCCTTCATGCACGCTCTTTCAACTACAGTCCGTAGATTCATTGGCCTGTATTCACAAAGATGTCTCAATCTAAGTTGTCTTAGGGCCGGTCTTACAATCTCCTAATAAGAAAGTTATTTGTAGCAATTAAGCTATTTGGAGGATTTCAAGGGTTTTGATTGGTGGTTGCCAAGGAGAAAACAAGCTATTCGACGAATAAGTAGTTATTGGGACATTGTAAGACTGGACCTTAATGTAGGCAAATTCTAGCTAGATAAATCAAGGTAAATCATCTTTGGGCATTGCTACACATTCAAAAACACATTATTATTATTTTAAGTGTTAATATTTTACTGTATTTTACTTTTATTACATTGCAGAACGACACTTATGTGATTTATATCACTAGAATTTGCCCTAAGTAGTACTCTTAGCACTTAGGCACCTTTATGAATCCGGGCCTTGGTGTTCTTTAACAGAACTGTGATGCTAGTCGTCCGCTTTGTCCAGTTTACAAGCCTCATAATATATCACGCCCACCATTTTATGAATAGCCAGGTATCCAACTGTAGGGCGTAAATGATAAAATATATTTACTTTTTTGCAGTAGATGACGTGAATTAGGGAAGCATAAAATTAAGTTGGTACAAACTACCAAGTTGGATACCTTATTTTGTTATTATTAGGCTATACTTACGTGGAGCCATCCTAACGAATCTAGTTAGCTAAGTTATATCTTTTCATTCGCAATTTGCTCATATTTGCTTGTGAACAGTAAGATTGCAGGTTCTGTTACGGATGTAGATTAGTCATTATTTCCAAGTGAATATGTTTTCATACATCACGACTCTTTTGATGAGAGCATAATTTAACGATTGGGCTCTAGACATAAAACATAGAGATGTACAAACATGTTTTTCTAAGTTAGTATATTCGCGGTTTAAAAACAAGAAAACGTGTTATTTTGTTTGTTAAGCCAAAAAGGCACAAATTACCTCCAGTAATCCAGTTGTTTCAAACTATGGCTTTGTGATAATACGTCCAACCAAAGCCTTGATTTTGTTATTTTGCATGAAATTGCAACGATCAATTTGAAAAAATGTCCAGGATGAAAATAAACTTTTGGTTGATGAGATTTGAAAAAGTTCGAAAAACATAAACGTTGGAAAGTAATGTAAATGTTGCGTTATCAGCAGCAGCCGCAGCCGCAACCGCAGCCCGGGCACACGGGCAGTGACGAGATGGCCAGCCTGGTGTATCAGATGCTGCAGCGAGCCGCGCAGCAACAGGAGCAAGACAACCTGTTGCTAGGGCAGAGACAGGAAGACGCTGACCAGAGCTCGAACCCGGCGCCTTCCGAAGAGGAAGACATCATAGCCAGCACAGACAAGCGAGGCAGCTGTGAGTTGGTTCAACTATTGGTACTTTCACGACCCGTAGATAACAAGTGGATAGATAGTGCACTAAGTGTAGTGCAGGGTGCACACTTTCACGACCCGTAGATAACAAGTGGATAGATAGTGCACTAAGTGTAGTGCAGGGTGCACACTTTCACGACCCGTAGATAACAAGTGGATAGATAGTGCACTAAGTGTAGTGCAGGGTGCACACTTTCACGACCCGTAGATAACAAGTGGATAGATAGTGCACTAAGTGTAGTGCAGGGTGCGCACTTTCACGACCCGTAGATGACAAGTAGATAGATAGTGCACTAAGTGTAGTGCAGGGTGCACACTTTCACGACCCGTAGATAACAAGTGGATAGATAGTGCACTAAGTGTAGTGCAGGGTGCGCACTTTCACGACCCGTAGATGACAAGTGGATAGATAGTGCACTAAGTGTAGTGCAGGGTGCGCACTTTCACGACCCGTAGATGACAAGTGGATAGATAGTGCACTAAGTGTAGTGCAGGGTGCACACTTTCACGACCCGTAGATGACAAGTGGATAGATAGTGCACTAAGTGTAGTGCAGGGTGCGCACTTTCACGACCCGTAGATGACAAGTAGATAGATAGTGCACTAAGTGTAGTGCAGGGTGCGCACTTTCACGACCCGTAGATGACAAGTAGATAGATAGTGCACTAAGTGTAGTGCAGGGTGCACACTTTCACGACCCGTAGATGAGAAGAGGATATATAGTGCACTAAGTGTAGTGCAGGGTGCACACTTTCACGACCCGTAGATAACAAGTGGAATGATAGCGCACTAAGTGTAGTGGAGGGTGCGCACTTTCACGACCCGTAGATAACAAGTGGATAGATAGTGCACTAAGTGTAGTGCAGGGTGCACACTTTCACGACCCGTAGATAACAAGTGGATAGATAGTGCACTAAGTGTAGTGCAGGGTTCGCACTTTCACGACCCGTAGATGACAAGTAGATAGATAGTGCACTAAGTGTAGTGCAGGGTGCGCACTTTCACGACCCGTAGATAACAAGTGGATAGATAGTGCTCTAAGTGTAGAGCAGGGTGCGCACTTTCACGACCCGTAGATAACAAGTGGATAGATAGTGCACTAAGTGTAGTGCAGGGTGCGCACTTTCACGACCCGTAGATAACAAGTGAATAGATAGTGCACTAAGTGTAGTGCACGGTGCGCACTTTCACGACCCGAAGATAACAAGTGGATAGATAGTGCACTAAGTGTAGTGCAGGGTGCACACTTTCACGACCCGAAGATAACAAGTGGATAGATAGTGCACTAAGTGTAGTGCAGGGTGCGCACTTTCACGACCCGTAGATAACAAGTGGATAGATAGTGCACTAAGTGTAGTGCAGGGTGCGCACTTACACGACCCGTAGATAACAAGTGGATAGATAGTGCACTAAGTGTAGTGCAGGGTGCGCACTTACACGACCCGTAGATAACAAGTGGATAGATAGTGCACTAAGTGTAGTGCAGGGTGCACACTTTCACGACCCGTAGATAACAAGTGGATAGATAGTGCACTAAGTGTAGTGCAGGGTGCACACTTTCACGACCCGTAGATAACAAGTGGATAGATAGTGCACTAAGTGTAGTGCAGGGTGCACACTTTCACGACCCGTAGATAACAAGTGGATAGATAGTGCACTAAGTGTAGTGCAGGGTGCACACTTTCACGACCCGTAGATAACAAGTGGATAGATAGTGCACTAAGTGTAGTGCAGGGTGCGCACTTTCACGACCCGTAGATGACAAGTAGATAGATAGTGCACTAAGTGTAGTGCAGGGTGCGCACTTTCACGACCCGTAGATAACAAGTGGATAGATAGTGCTCTAAGTGTAGAGCAGGGTGCGCACTTTCACGACCCGTAGATAACAAGTGGATAGATAGTGCACTAAGTGTAGTGCAGGGTGCGCACTTTCACGACCCGTAGATAACAAGTGAATAGATAGTGCACTAAGTGTAGTGCACGGTGCGCACTTTCACGACCCGAAGATAACAAGTGGATAGATAGTGCACTAAGTGTAGTGCAGGGTGCACACTTTCACGACCCGAAGATAACAAGTGGATAGATAGTGCACTAAGTGTAGTGCAGGGTGCGCACTTTCACGACCCGTAGATAACAAGTGGATAGATAGTGCACTAAGTGTAGTGCAGGGTGCGCACTTACACGACCCGTAGATAACAAGTGGATAGATAGTGCACTAAGTGTAGTGCAGGGTGCGCACTTACACGACCCGTAGATAACAAGTGGATAGATAGTGCACTAAGTGTAGTGCAGGGTGCACACTTTCACGACCCGTAGATAACAAGTGGATAGATAGTGCACTAAGTGTAGTGCAGGGTGCACACTTTCACGACCCGTAGATAACAAGTGGATAGATAGTGCACTAAGTGTAGTGCAGGGTGCACACTTTCACGACCCGTAGATAACAAGTGGATAGATAGTGCACTAAGTGTAGTGCAGGGTGCACACTTTCACGACCCGTAGATAACAAGTGGATAGATAGTGCACTAAGTGTAGTGCAGGGTGCGCACTTTCACGACCCGTAGATAACAAGTGGATAGATAGTGCACTAAGTGTAGTGCAGGGTGCACACTTTCACGACCCGTAGATGACAGGTGGATAGATAGTGCACTAAGTGTAGTGCAGGGTGCGCACTTTCACGACCCGTAGATGACAGGTGGATAGATAGTGCACTAAGTGTAGTGCAGGGTGCACACTTTCACGACCCGTAGATGACAGGTGGATAGATAGTGCACTAAGTGTAGTGCAGGGTGCACACTTTCACGACCCGTAGATGAGAAGTGGATAGATAGTGCACTAAGTGTAGAGCAGGGTGCGCACTTTCACGACCCGTAGATGACAAGTGGATAGATAGTGCACTAAGTGTAGTGCAGGGTGCGCACTTTCACGACCCGTAGATGACAAGTGGATAGATAGTGCACTAAGTGTAGTGCAGGGTGCGCACTTTCACGACCCGTAGATGAGTAGTGGATAGATAATGCACTAAGTGTAGTGCACGGTGCGCACTTTCACGACCCGGAGATAGCAAGTGGATAGATAGTGCACTAAGTGTAGTGCAGGATGAGCACTTTCACGACCCGTAGATAACAAGTGGATAGATAGTGCACTAAGTGTAGTGCAGGGTGCGCACTTTCACGACCCGTAGATAACAGGTGGATATATAGTGCACTAAGTGTAGTGCAGGGTGCACACTTTCACGACCCGTAGATAACAAGTGGATAGATGGTGCATAAGTGTAGTGCAGGGTGCGCACTTTAACGACCCGTAGATAACAGGTGGATATATAGTGCACTAAGTGTAGTGCAGGGTGCACACTTTCACGACCCGTAGATAACAAGTGGATAGATAGTGCACTAAGTGTAGTGCAGGGTGCGCACTTTCACGACCCGTAGATAACAAGTGGATAGATAGTGCACTAAGTGTAGTGCAGGGTGCGCACTTTCACGACCCGTAGATGACAAGTGGATAGATAGCGCACTAAGTGTAGTGCAGGGTGCGCACTTTCACGACCCGTAGATGACAGGTGGATAGATAGTGCACTAAGTGTAGTGCAGGGTGCACACTTTCACGAACCGTACATGAGAAGTGGATAGATAGTGCACTAAGTGTAGTGCACGGTGCGCACTTTCACGACCCGTAGATGACAAGTGGATAGATAGTGCACTAAGTGTAGTGCACGGTGCGCACTTTGACGACCCGTAGATGACAAGTGGATAGATAGTGCACTAAGTGTAATGCAGGGTGCGCACTTTCACGACCCGTGGATGACAAGTGGATAGATAGTGCACTAAGTGTAGTGCAGGGTGCACACTTCCACGACCCGTAGATAACAAGTGGATAGATAGTGCACTAAGTGTAGTGCAGGGTGCACACTGTCACGACCCGTAGATAACAAGTGGATAGATAGTGCACTAAGTGTAGTGCAGGGTGCGCACTTTCACGACCCGTACATGAGATGCTCTTCAATTGAAAGTGCATGAAATGAGGGTTAGCTCAGTATAGTATGGGAGTATCTGTGACGTGACAGATTGGCAGCTATAAAACCACTACTCCTTAGTGCTTAGGCCTTAGTCTAGTGTATAAGTCCGCTCATGTGGATGGCTACAAAAAGTTATTTATGCCCAACATTGGCCTTTCTGCTCTTAGGCGGTTAAAATATCATAACTACAATACAATACTACAATTGCTTAGTGTGTATAAACTAGGAAAACGCTCCTCGTTGACAGACGAGCGATCTTTTTCAATTTATTAAATATAGTAATAAACTTATTTTTTAATTAACTCCAATATATCAACAATATCATTAGAAAAAAACATAAAATAATACTATGAATGTAAGACTACTATTAACTTATGAAGTTATGGCGCATGCCCATGGTCACGAAAATTTACGCGATGCAACGCTTGACGCTGAGCGCTAGAATCTTTGGCTTCATCGCCGCGACGCGCAATGGATTTCATTGTAATTTCCCACATTTAAAAATGACAACCGTGAAAAAGTAGCGTATGTTACCAAGACTTAAAAATACTGCATAGGCCTAGGCCATAAAGCTAATAGTAATACGGTAATAATAATAAAATATCAAACGTGTAGGCCTAGCTAGCCTAGGGAGTTACGCTAAGTAATTATCTGTATGTGTCTAGGCCTACCATAAATCTGATTTGTTAAAGTCCGGTTGTATGTTGGAGTTGAACTTTGTAACACAAACTGTCCAAAAGTACCTCTGATCATGCTCCGATAGCAGTTTCCTTGTTCCTTTCTCTCTTTAGATGGCTGTGCTGCTCATGACGTCACAACGCGGCGCTGTAAATTAAAATTGAATTCATTTTTTTCGCGCCGCGAATACTACATCCGGTTCTAAGCTCTCTGGTTGGCTCCGCCACGCGAATAAAGCCGAGCCTTGACCATGGGATGCGCCATTAGGTTTACCGTTTGCGAAAAGTGCGCCGTGTTTGAAAGTCGATTATTTCTATTTGTATGTATCATATCGATGTCGAAATTTGTCCGCGATGTCGATATCGAATTGAGATATCGATGTCGCACGGCAGCCTCAATATTGAAATAAACATACTTCTTTGGAAGAACAGAGTATGGTGCAGTGCTATATATATATTATAGGGCACTAGCAACACCGAAAGACAACAATGAAACAAATGAATTGAACTGATGGACAAACCATCAGCTGTCAAAATAATAAAATTGCTATCATAGAAATAAAAACAAATGTAGCAAAACAATAGTAACTGCTCGCCATTTAAAAATTTTTGCAAGTTTTGTATGTGTATTTGTTTGTTTTTTGTTTTGTTTTCCAAAATCAGACGAAATTATTTTTTGACAGCTTGTTGTTTGTCCATCGATTCAATTCATTTGTTTCATTGTTGTGTTTTGGTGTTGTGCGTGCCCTATAGAAACCTGTTCTTCTATAGTCGCATTCTAACCACTGTGCATGTTTGTTTCCAGACATGTCCTTGTGCCACTTCAAGATCTGCAACATGGGAAGGAAGAGGAACCTACGTCGGTCCCAGTGGGGGAGGTTCTAAGACCTCAAGAGACTATGTGTTTAAATACAGAGACTATGGAATGCGATTTATTGTACATCGGCCGACATATCCGACCTCTAATGCCGGCAACACTGTTGATCACGTGACACTTACCACGTGACTTGGTTTAGTCACGTAGTTCACGTGGCGTAGATATTATGTAGAGTAATAAAATAATCATTAAAAACAGTAATAATTATTAAAGAAATATTGTAACAAGTGTCTCATTTAGCTTTCCTTCCACACTACAGATGCCGTGTTTGTTTTGGAACTTATATTCAGCGTTGCCACACATCCTACTTCATTTTGTTTTTGTCTTCCTTCTGATTTGACAAGTACTGTGTGAATCGACTGCATGTTGATGACCTACGCTACATTTTACAAAGATTGCGTTAGTATATTTAAATTTAAAAACAATAAAATGTAATTGCTTGTTTGTTGATCGAAAATAAAATCAGTTTATGTTGATATTTGATTTTGAGAGTTACTAGATGTACCAACTTAAAATAATTATTTTTTTATAAAGCTATGTCCAGGCCTTGAAAATACTTAACACTAATGTTAACTGTAGCAGCTCATCTTGCCTAACACCGAACTCAGATCCTACTACACTAGTATCCTACTCTACAAATCACTGCGTCAGTTATCGATTAGTGTAAGTCAACCCTCAGCCACTAACTCGTAAGCTACGAGCAAACCTAGGCCCGGATTCACAAAAAGTCTTAACTTAGGCCTGGCCTAAGTCTTAGGCCTACTGTACCATGAGTGCTATTATAAATCCATGGTTGGCCTACTACACAGCACAAATGAAAGCTAATTTCGTTGAAATCACAGTGAACTTGAAAAATTGCAAGATAGTGTTTTCAAGTTCAGTGTTTTGTTTTGATATTACCTGCACACTTTCAAAACAGACAAATGCGTATGTCAAGGTTAGTAAACGATATCTATTTATGTTCACACTTCGACGTCATAGACGTATTTCCACCATCTTTGAACGAAGATAAGACTAACTCAGTCTGGACCTAAATTTATGTTTCAAGTGTTTGTTATTATGGCCCAGTTTTTCAATCATTTGTTAAACAATCTGTAAGATTAACCAGAGATTTTACCAACTTGAGAATGGTACGATATTAATTTTTTACTAACTAAATGCCAAAGGTATCCTTATTATTCTTGTCTCAATGCTTCAATTCTTATTGTAGTGGATTTAAAATCTTCTGTAGACTATACACTGTATCAAATACAATGTCAACAATATCATCTTATTTACATACAAAATAGTAATTAGATATTATAAATGTTGGTCAGCATGGACATTTTGGTGCAATAGTGTTTTGTTGAGGTAAATAAACAAACTTCACAACAACGAATCGAAAGAATTTGTTGAGAAAAATTGCGCTGCGGTGCCAGTTGGTTAACTGTTGGTTAACTGGTTCCACGATTGCCTGTTTATTTTTTTGGTTAACTTTTTCTGGTAAGCTGGTTAACTTTTTGGTTAACTTTTGGTTAACTTTTGGTTAACTTTTTCCACGGCCTTATTTGTACATCATAATTTAAAATCTTTGGAAGATTAACAAATGACTACACACATCTCAACAAATAACAGCCAACAAGAAAAACATAGATACACTAGTTTATCTCCTATTTATTAAACAAATTAGTTGTAGTTTTTAAGGTGAAGGTATCTAGGTAACTTAACTTTTTTCAATTAAGTTTTTTGGATGAAGGTTGATAAACATTGATATTATGTTTGCAAAAAGTGGTTTTAAAAAAATCACACTTTTATTTTTTACGTGTACCGATAGGGTACAACACCAAAACACAACAATGAAACAAATGAATTGAACCGATGGACAAACAAGCTGCCAAAAAAATATGAAGTTCTGAAGTTGGGAAAAACAAACGCTCAGAACGTTTGCAAACTTTCAGATAGTTGCTGTCCATTGCTGAACATAAATTTTAACTGGCGAGCAGTTACTATCGTTACAACTAATTGTTTCTCCTCGTTATTTGCAAAGATATTACTTTGACAGCTTGTTATTTGTCCACCAGTTCAATTAATTTATTCCATTGTTGTAGTTCGGCTGTTACGTCAGTTGTGCGTACCCTATAGCTTCAAAAGTCTTTACGTTCATGTAATTACACCTCTAGACCATATTTGTCAAGTACACGAAAATGTAGTATGCTATAGGTTGCTATATTAGGAATGATGGAATACAATTTTGAAACACAATTATGTGACCAGTTTTTTTTAATGAATTTTTTCGTGTCCCGGTGAAAAGGCACTTGAGTATATGCTGTTTTTACTATTCCATAACTTAATTATGAAAAGAGTCACTTTCAAAAAATAAAGTGCATATCATGCGCTCGACCCTTATCTTCCCAAAATGCTTGCAGTCTTAAGCTTACGTAAAAAACTTTTCGAGTGTTGGTGATTTACGTACACGGATGTAAAGCGCACCAGTTTGCTCATGTCGCAGTCCAGCCGTAACTACTTTACGGGTCTAGACAGGTAATTTGCGCAAAGAAATTGTCTCCTTGTGTCCTAGCACCGCTCAAAAGTAGTTGAGAACGCAAATGTCCAAGTATTGGGGGGAAACGACACCAAGTAAGCGGAGCGGCGCCTTGCCAGGCGTGACCTGGCTTTGACAAGAGCAAGCGCTCGACTGAAATCAGAACGCGGCGCGCGGAGGTCGGTCGGAGTTGTGGCAGTGGGGGGGGGGGGGAGGAGGGGCACACTTCAGACGTCACACATACACATTTACAAGTAATTCCTAGCAAAAGTGTTTTTTCAGGGGGGGGGTAGATTCACCATAAGTGAAGCTCGTAGTTTTGGTGCGCCTGCTTCAATGGTAAAGGTCCAACCACAATTGGCGGCATCGTAATTGTAATCGGGATCGGCAAATATGATTTGCCATTACAATCCATTACGACGTTACTATTTTGTTGTGAACAGCGAGCGCCGTAACAACCATGTAAGTTAACTCTTTCCCGATTTCCGGACTACGATTACAATGTCAATGCCGTCAGTTATCCTTAGTGGTCGGGACAAATTTGTTTGCCACCGGCTAACTGTATCTCAATTTTATGGCTATTGTCGTGGGAAAAAAGGGTGCCAAACGAAGGTACTAAAGAAAAACTAAATGACCAGGGTTCGAGTTCCCGAATGGTGACGAGTAGTCATTAGTCAATCAAGGATTTCTCACAACAATCGAGCTGCAACGATCACAATATACTCGATATTGGTACAGAATTCTCATGCAGACAGAGTTTGTTTGTTCGTTGTTCGTCGTTTGTGGGTGGTTTTTTTATGTTTATTTATTTATTAATTCATTTTTTCTCCTTTTCTCTCAGTTCTTGGGAATTATGCACGTGCAAAATGCCCAGGATTATTGTATTTATAATATAACTCATTTCCCGAGTCTTGACTTACAGTTCTTCGTTCTGTTTTTTTTTTTTTTTTTGTACCCTACTAGACTCTAACGGCACTTCATTCTGTTTTTTTTTTTTTTTTTTTGTCCGTCGATAGCGGTCGAACGGAAAGTCCGATCAACTTGAAATTTGGACCATTCACAAGCCTCGATGTGAATTGAAGGTGTATAGTTTTGAGGCAAAATCGTTTGAAAAGTTACAAAGTTACACCAGTTTTACAGTTTTTATAACTGAAAAGGATAGACATTTAATAAATAAATAAATTAATAAATAAAACGAGCTCAAACCTTACTGCCAAGCGGTTCGACACGTAATGCGCATGATCAGTGCCGCCATCGAGTTTCAGGAATTCGCCCGAGGTTGGCCGCACTGAAGGGTCCGAAACACTCACTCCACCTCTTGCCGTCTCTATGAACTTACCATTCGACTGCGCTGGGCGAAGTGTGGCGCGATCTGTGATCATGGCTGCAAACAAAATCGACTAAGAAGTTGAAAGGGGAAAACTTTTGTTATCGACGCAATTAGCGCGTGGGATATTCAAAACTAATTTGATTGTTTTCATAACGTCGTGGTATTGAGGTTGTACTGTACACAAACTTCCCTACAAAATATTAAGGAAGTAAGGAAACAGTCAAAACCGCCTGAGAAGTGAAAAAAGTGGATATTTAAAAACAAAAATGCATAAACGCATCGATTCCAAGGTATGTTTGTAACTTTGTATGTTTTCATGTAGGTCACTACATGACTGACGCGCCTATTATCTCTAACCTAGATGATTATATTTAGTTACTATTTTTTACACAAAGTTACACTTGCTTTGTTCAACAATAAATGTTCATCGGAAAACGAAAAAAAAATTAAAGTAGATACATGTAATACATAGCACGTAGTCAAACAAACATCACTGATAGTTCGGTAGCAGTATATAAAATCACTGATATGATTTTAGAACTGTTCAAAACTCTTGCTATTGGAATGATCTTTATAAAAACTTCGTTGGATGAAAACATTATTCCCACATTAAATTTGAAGTGCCTTATAGTTTATGCTGCATAATAGTTGATAAACTCTTGAACCATTTTAAATTAAAATTTTATTTTTATAACATATTTTTAGTTATTATTGTGGTGAGGTGAAGGTTTTTATTAAGAAATGGTTTAATTTTAAGCATTGTTTCTAAATCAATTTATAATTTACATCATGTTATTTCTTCATCAGTCTTAAATATTTCGTTACTTGACAATTCTCACAAGACACAGGATGTGTATATCCTGTCGTGGGCTGGAATTACACTAGACTCAGCTATCAGGCTTCACCAATAATAATTAAGAAAGGAGACTGGAATGCGTAGCGTGCAAAAGTGCAGGTCAGCTTAACGGACGGCACGAACACGTGTACGAGAGAGTTGATTCTAGGCTTTGAAACAGTAAAGAACTATGTATTTTGGATCCGAAATAATTATTGACAGCTCAGTTTTATGTTAGTAAACAGTTGTAAAATTTTCCATTTTTAAGCGACTCGAGAATAAATGACTGACCCATTACCTCGTCACCGTTTTATTCACCTACAACGTCTGGGTCGGTATCCTACGTGCTTCCGCTCTTACAGCACTAAGGCTTGGGTCCCTCACCCATAACATTATTATGAAACCACAAAGGTAAAATTATAAGGTAGATATAACTGACACAAACGTATCCTTATTTTTTCAAAATCGTTTATTAGCTAAATAACAATTGAATGTAAATATAAATTTAATAAAAACAATTATGGCGTTTAATATATTTTTCCGAGTTTCCCTCCGCCGTGGATTAGAATGTTTTGGAAATATACCAAAGTCATCCAGTTACACTGGCATATATTGCACTAAAGTTTGTATACATAGCCATCAATGCAGATCGTGTGCGTGTGCGTGTGCGTGTGTGTGTGCGTGTGCGTGTGCGTGTGCGTCTGTGGTGTGTGTGTGTGAGTGTGTGTGTGTGTGTGTGTGTGTGTGTGTGTGTGTGTGTGTGTGTGTGTGTGTGTGTGTGTGTGTGTGCGTGTGCGTGTTATTATTATTATTATTATTATTATTATTATTATTATTATTATAAATGGACCGATAGGGGAGAGAAAACGTTGTTCCAAAAGGATATATTTTCTCAAAACCGAAACAGAAGAACTAAATGCTGACGGAAAACAATTTTAAGGACGTTAACAATGTATGGCAGAGAAAACAAAAAAAAACTAGGAAGAGCCTAATAAGCTGCTTCCTTCCGTCAAAAATACTTACAAAAGCTGTTTTTATTAGGGTTTGGGTGAGCAAACCCTACCGGTCAGTAACTGAAAATATATATATGAGCTTCACTGGGATAGTTCTTGGCTAAAGCGTGTGTGTGTGCGTGTGCGTGTGCGTGTGCGTGTGCGTGTGCGTGTGCGTGTGCGTGTGCGTGTGCGTGTGCGTGTGCGTGTGCGTGTGCGTGTGCGTGTGCGTGTGGGTGTGCGTGTGCGTGTGTGCGTGTGCGTGTGTGCGTGTGCGGCCGTATATCACGCTCACCCGCCCACCCACATTCCATCCAGCTGAACACGGTTGTTCTGTAATAATTCTCATGGAAGTCACGTTGAACTGTTGACTCATCACGTGATGCTGCAATACGGGCGCGGTCACGTGACATGGGGGGTACCCTACCTGTGGAAGGGGACCACACACAGGTAACACAGGTCGCCGCTTCGATACCCTTCACCGGCAATCCTGATAGAAACTCTCTGAATTGAATTAAATCTTTATTGTAGTACAATCTTGAGTGTATTACACTCTTTACAGATTTTGTAGTAGTATTGTTGGTAAGATGATTAATTATTGATCCTGGTTCTAATATAAGACTAAACTAAGATAAAATTAGATTTGTAATTAGTAATTACATAGTTGGATGATTACTAATAAGCTATGTTTATAATATAGGCCTAAAACTAAAACTGACACTTAATAGTAACTATGCCTTAAAAAGTAATATAGTGGTAATCGAAAAGTAAAGAAAGGAATATAATATAATCTAATTATGATATGTTAAGGCATCATACTGAAGTGGGACGAAAAAAAAAAAAAAAAAAAAACGCAAAACAAAAAAAGAAAGAAAAACAGAATGTATATAGACCAACAGCAGCGTAACATGAGAATTCTCCATCTCGATTCCACAGTTATCTGTGCTCACCTAAATAAATAAAAATAAATAAATTCGTATTTATAGAGTCTACCCACTCAGTAACAAGACTGATTTTCATTGGGGGCCTATAATTTAAAGTTACTTAACCAACCCTGTAGGCTTCGAACACCATCGACGAGTGAGCGATAACCAATCAAAGATAAATATTTCAAATATGAAACATATGAATCAGTGATTGGACAGTGCGAACACCTGCGGACAAATGCCAGAATCAACAAGGCCGATTCAGAACAAATTTGAATATATTTAGTGCTTCGTTGCTAGGACGGCTCCAAAGTCACCGTTTCTTATTCCTATGCCAAGAAGTGATGGAATTAAATCCATATTAGAAGTTAAAACACTTTTTGCTTGAAACGGGATTTGAGCCCGGTACTTTCTGCATTGGAAGCAGGGATGCTACTGAACCAACGAGCCACCTAGGGTCAGGGAACCATCCATTTGACGAATCACGGACGATTTGCCAGGTGGACAATTTGCCACGCTTGAAGTCGGTAGGTAACCTAGGACAATTTGCCAGGCGGCGTGCACAATAGGACGTCATATTCATAAGCTTTCTGTAGTATAGCTATCCCTCAATGTCAAAAGCAGCCTGGCAAATTGTCCTACCCGCCTAGCAAGTTGCCCTAGCCTCTAGGTGACGTCACAATCTAGCCTGGCAAATTGTCCTACCCGCCTGGCAAGTTTCCAAGCCTCTAAGTGACGTCACAATCTAGCCTGGCAAATTGTCCTACCCGCCTGGCAAGTTTCCTAGCCCTACCTTGGAATCATACACTGGTCTGGCAAGTTACCCAAGCCCCCAGGCAAATTGTCCTACACTTGACTGGCAAATTGTCCACCTGGCAAATCATCCGGTCACCCCATATAACATCATTGGCTGCCTTGGGCAGTTTCTTTTTTCGTATTTTTCCGCTAAACTGAGACAGGAAGAGGAAACCGATTGTTATTTGACCGTCGTCTAGTAGAGTTTTGTAGAACTCCCGAGTGACGATGTTTGGGGAAAACTGAACATTGTTTGGTTAGGAACTCTCACAGCGCTACTGTCATACGGTCTCCCTCTATGCTGCCTCTAACCACGTTCCTCTGTCTCACAGGCGAGGCCGTGTGTTGCCCTACGCACCGCCTCAACCGTCACACCCTCTGCAGGAGTGGCGCCGTACTGCGGCAGTGTTACCCTCTATGCTGCCTCTAACCACGTTCCTCTGTCTCACAGGCGAGGCCGTGTGTTGCCCTACGCACCGCCTCAACCGTCACACCCTCTGCAGGAGTGGGACGCCGTACTGCGGCAGTGTAACCCTCTATGCTGCCTCTAACCACGTTCCTCTGTCTCACAGGCGAGGCCGTGTGTTGCCCTACGCACCGCCTCAACCGTCACACCCTCTGCAGGAGTGGCGCCGTACTGCGGCAGTGTTACCCTCTATGCTGCCTCTAACCACGTTCCTCTGTCTCACAGGCGAGGCCGTGTGCTGCCCTACGCACCGCCTCAACCGTCACACCCTCTGCAGGAGTGGGGCGCCGTACTGCGGCAGTGTTACCCTCTATGCTGCCTCTAACCACGTTCCTCTGTCTCACAGGCGAGGCCGTGTGCTGCCCTACGCACCGCCTCAACCGTCACACCCTCTGCAGGAGTGGCGCCGTACTGCGGCAGTGTAACCCTCTATGCTGCCTCTAACCACGTTCCTCTGTCTCACAGGCGAGGCCGTGTGCTGCCCTACGCACCGCCTCAACCGTCACACCCTCTGCAGGAGTGGGACGCCGTACTGCGGCAGTGTAACCCTCTATGCTGCCTCTAACCACGTTCCTCTGTCTCACAGGCGAGGCCGTGTGTTGCCCTACGCACCGCCTCAACCGTCACACCCTCT
The DNA here is from genome assembly GCA_945910005.1 of Isoperla grammatica. Taxonomy (NCBI): domain Eukaryota; kingdom Metazoa; phylum Arthropoda; class Insecta; order Plecoptera; family Perlodidae; genus Isoperla; species Isoperla grammatica. Next base: position 18,823,937 of record OX246744.1, on the reverse strand, counting down.
GCAGGAGTGGGACGCCGTACTGCGGCAGTGTAACCCTCTATGCTGCCTCTAACCACGTTCCTCTGTCTCACAGACGAGACCGTGTGTTGCCCTACGCACCGTCTCAACCGTCACACCCTCTGCAGAAGTGGGACGCCGTACTGCGGCAGTGTAACCCTCTATGCTGCCTCTAACCACGTTCCTCTGTCTCACAGGCGAGGGCGTGTGCTGCCCTACGCACCGCCTCAACCGTCACACCCTCTGCAGGAGTAGGACGCCGTACTGCGGCAGTGTAACCCTTTATGCTGCCTCTAACCACGTCCCTCTGTCTCACAGGCGAGGCCGTGTGCTGCCCTACGCACCGCCTCAACCGTCACACCCTCTGCGATGACTGCAGGAGTGGGACGCCGTACTGCGGCAGTGTAACCCTCTATGCTGCCTCTAACCACGTTCCTCTGTCTCACAGGCGAGGCCGTGTGCTGCCCTACGCACCGCCTCAACCGTCACACCCTCTGCAGGAGTGGGGCGCCGTACTGCGGCAGTGTAACCCTCTATGCTGCCTCTAACCACGTTCCTCTGTCTCACAGGCGAGGCCGTGTGTTGCCCTACGCACCGCCTCAACCGTCACACCCTCTGCAGGAGTGGGACGCCGTACTGCGGCAGTGTAACCCTCTATGCTGCCTTAAACCACGTTCCTCTGTCTCACAGGCGAGGCCGTGTGCTGCCCTACGCACCGCCTCAACCGTCACACCCTCTGCAGGAGTGGGACGCCGTACTGCGGCAGTGTAACCCTCTATGCTGCCTCTAACCACGTTCCTCTGTCTCACAGGCGAGGCCGTGTGCGGCCCTACGCACCGCCTCAACCGTCACACCCTCTGCAGGAGTGGAACGCCGTACTGCGGCAGTGTAACCCTCTATGCTGCCTCTAACCACGTTCCTCTGTCTCACAGGCGAGGGCGTGTGCTGCCCTACGCACCGCCTCAACCGTCACACCCTCTGCAGGAGTGGGACGCCGTACTACGGCAGTGTAACCCTCTATGCTGCCTCTAACCACGTTCCTCTGTCTCACAGGCGAGGCCGTGTGCTGCCCTACGCACCGCCTCAACCGTCACACCCTCTGCAGGAGTGGGACGCCGTACTGCGGCAGTGTAACCCTCTATGCTGCCTCTAACCACGTTCCTCTGTCTCACAGGCGAGGCCGTGTGCTGCCCTACGCACCGCCTCAACCGTCACACCCTCTGCAGGAGTGGGACGCCGTACTGCGGCAGTGTAACCCTCTATGCTGCCTCTAACCACGTTCCTCTGTCTCACAGGCGAGGCCGTGTGCTGCCCTACGCACCGCCTCAACCGTCACACCCTCTGCAGGAGTGGAACGCCGTACTGCGGCAGTGTAACCCTCTATGCTGCCTCTAACCACGTTCCTCTGTCTCACAGGCGAGGCCGTGTGTTGCCCTACGCACCGCCTCAACCGTCACACCCTCTGCAGGAGTGGAACGCCGTACTGCGGCAGTGTAACCCTCTATGCTGCCTCTAACCACGTTCCTCTGTCTCACAGGCGAGGCCGTGTGCTGCCCTACGCACCGCCTCAACTGTCACACCCTCTGCAGGAGTGGGACGCCGTACTGCGGCAGTGTAACCCTCTATGCGGCCTCTAACCACGTTCCTATGTCTCACAGGCGAGGCCGTGTGCTGCCCTACGCACCGCCTCAACCGTCACACCCTCTGCAGGAGTGGGGCGCCGTACTGCGGCAGTGTAACCCTCTATGCTGCCTCTAACCACGTTCCTCTGTCTCACAGGCGAGGCTGTGTGCTGCCCTACGCACCGCCTCAACCGTCACACCCTCTGCAGGAGTGGGACGCCGTACTGCGGCAGTGTAACCCTCTATGCTGCCTCTAACCACGTTCCTCTGTCTCACAGGCGAGGCCGTGTGCTGCCCTACGCACCGCCTCAACCGTCACACCCTCTGCAGGAGTGGGACGCCCTACTGCGGCAGTGTAACCCTCTATGCTGCCTCTAACCACGTTCCTCTGTCTCACAGGCAAGGCCGTGTGTTGCCCTACGCACCGCCTCAACCGTCACACCCTCTGCAGGAGTGGGACGCCGTACTGCGGCAGTGTAACCCTCTATGCTGCCTCTAACCACGTTCCTCTGTCTCACAGGCGAGGCCGTGTGCTGCCCTACGCACCGCCTCAACCGTCACACCCTCTGCAGGAGTGGGACGCCGTACTGCGGCAGTGTAACCCTCTATGCTGCCTCTAACCACGTTCC
>OX246744.1:18666689-18814189 GCA_945910005.1 Isoperla grammatica | reverse complement strand
TGAATGAATATATTGGATACACTACACTTCAACGTTCAACAGTAAGAATGTACAATTCAATGACCAAACTATTCGACATTGGGTATTTCTCCAATAATAAATAGTTAACTGCCTCTTCAAGGGGTTTTCGGTGACTTCTAGCAGGCAGTCAATGATATTCAACAGCTATAGTAGGCCTAGGCTAGATCACCAGTCACCCAACTTTTCACTCAGTAGCGAGCGTGGCAAATTGATGCACATTTTGAATTGGGCAGTTTACATGCTAAGTTGGACCTTTCAGTACTGCTAGCGCTGCGAGCGGCAGAAAGTCGCGTTCGAGACTCCCATTCCCGCCTGTAGTATTTGCCCAATTCAAGATGGCTTCTAATTGACACGCTTGTGGCTGCTATAAATGCTGCGCATCTAGCTAGCCTATACTATTGCTGTTGAATATCATTGCAGGCAGTGCTTAGTGGCCAGAACCAAAGATAGGCTAGATGCGCTACCTAGCAGCCATCTTGAATTGGGCAACTACTACAGGCGGGAATTTGGGAGTCTCACTCTCAAAAGCGACTTTCTGCCGCTCGCAGCGCTAGCAGTACTGAAAGGTCCAACTTAGCCTGTCCCCTGCCCAATTCAACATGTCTTAAATTTGCTACACTCACTACTGAGTGGAAGGTTGGGGGACTGGTGATCTAGCCTACTATAGGTGTTACATATCATTGGCCGGAACGCTCGCAGCGCTGCAGTCTCATACGCCTTCCCATAGACAAGTTTCAGAATTGATCTAGAGAGCCGTGTTTACTTCTATCTAAGGGTTCTTGATAGACCAATTACAACAATGCTCAATAATGCTCAACAATAACAACTACTTTTCAAATATTTGTTAAGGTGCATTTTTCACTATTTTCCATTGTTGTCATTGACAATTTAGAAGGCCGTTATCAACTCCGTAAGGGTTCTAGATCAATTCTGAAAATGATCTGTTCAATGTTCCAAAGATTTAAACAATTATTTTAACAAGCATTGTCAATATATTGTATTAGACTTAAGATTTTCCAAGTTTGACGCTCTCCTGCTGCTCCCTTCTATCGCTATGTGACCACCCCTTACCCCCGTGACAACCCGACAATCATATCTATTCATTTGTTCATATTATATTGTTTATAATAAGTCATATTTGTTATGCTGGGCGGTGGTCATATAAATAGGGGGTGGGGCTTCAAACTATGCCAAACTAGGAATATCAAGGCCCAGATTCACAAAATGAAAAATGCCTAAGTGCTAAGACGTCCTAGTTTAGGCAAATCTTAGTGATATAAATCACGCATATGTCGTTATGCAATGTCATTAAGATGAATTATATTTAAATATCAACAATTCAGAATTAATAATATTTTATTTGGGAATGTCTAGTAATACGCAGAGATCATTCACATTGATTTACCTAGCTAGGATTAACCTAACTGAGGACAACATAGAGTTAGGCATCTTTGTGGGACCCAGGCCCTGCACTCTTCGTTTTAAATTTTGTTACGCTGATCTACGTCATTTACGCAATCGGTCAACTTTCATATGTTTATATTGCACTAACAAGATGATGTTGGTCATTCCTTTAGGCTGTATTTCGACCCATCCTGCGGCTGCGGAACTCCCGATGTATGTCGGGAAATTGTCAAACCAAAATGTTGAAAATGTTTATTTGCTCCAAAAAATATTTCCGTTTTTCAGATGTTGTAATGTGATGTTGCTGCACATCCTCTTTCACATCTAATTAAGAGCGAAGAATACCTCTACGTCAAAAACCACAGAACACGCTCATTTTTTAATTATATCTTAAGATTGAAACACAAAATCGAAAATCTGAGTAAAGATAAAGATAAGATAAAGATAAAGATATTTATTCTTCAAGACATGATAATACAAAGTCTAAATCTCTGACGAGATGTGCGAAGAGTGTGGTCTGCGTGTGCATACAGCACAGACATGACGGGTGTTTCCATTACAACACAAAACAAAACCATATTTAAAGTTGAAATAATTAGCCTGTAATAGGAACTTTGCTTTGATGCATTATGCATCCTCTGTTCATCCTCAATTGAATATATTTAACACAAAAACATTTAAAGTTGAAGTTGAACTTTTGTACATACATAATAAAGAAAGCCTATAGTACAGTTATAGTCATTAACACTAGATTAAGTAAATGGAGATAATAGTTCCACATAGTACGCATAATTACGTATTTAGCACAATAATATTTAAAGTTGAAATAATTAGCTTGTAATACCGCTGTGTAATAGTAGCGCTGTGGTTTGGTAAGCCCTTCAGACTGAATGATAAATGTGTCTAACATTATAATCAGTATGATTGTGATACTCATTTCCTTTGTAATTTTAGGAAATCATTACCCCGGCCATACTGGTAATAACGTTAAACACATTTATCATTCAGTGTGTAGGCTTACCAAACCACAGCGCTGATTACTCAGATTTTCGATTTTGTGTTTCAATTTTGAGATGTACATTATTAAAAAAAGAACATTTTTTTTGTTTTTTTACGTAGAGGTATCCTTCCCTTTTAAGAACATTTTACTTACGGAAATATTAATTATTGGAGCAAGAAACATTTATAAGCAATAGCATTAAACTCACTAGGAGATGATGATGATGATGGGGATTCTTTTACTTTTTGAACATTTTAAAGGGTTTTAATGCATTTTTAACCGACAGTTTAAGTCAACAAACAGTCTTCTTAACAGAATCTTCTTTCGTTGTTTCTACTTAGTACAATCAAACATCTTGGAGACGCAGTAATCTTTGGTACAATGTCATCTGCATATATCTCTCAACACATTACCCACCCCCCCCCCCACCCCCCCTACCCCCGCCCCCACCAGGCCAAAGCCTCGTTGTTTTGAAAATCATATATTTTGTGAATTCCTTTCATTTTGCTATTGTGTTGTGGTGTCGTGCGTAGCGGAAGCCAGACCGGGAAGCCGAGAGGTCGCCAAGCGGTGGTGGCCTGCGCCCTGGTTAATGAGCCGGGACCTGGAAGCACCCCTGGAAGTCGCCAAGCGGTGGCCTGGGAACTGGACGCCTCCTGATATGGGATGGGTACTAAGACGGCAACTGGAAGCACCCCTGGAGGTCGCCAAGCGGTGGCCGAACTGGAGAAATGGCCGGGAACTGGACAGCGACGACAGCGAGGACAGCATCACCGCCTACCTCAATAGTGACGAGGTAGCCGCTCTGCTGACGAGATTCCAACTGACTAGGGAGGAGTTTGACGACGCCATCGACAACGACCCTAACATCGAAGAGAAGGACCGTCCTATGGTCAAGGCTCTCGCTCTTATGGTGCTGTCCTCTTTAGAGCCAGATGGTTTGTGGTCGTACGACAGTTCCGAGGAGGACAAGTAGGCGCAACAAGTGTCGCTACTTCCACGCGTGGTTGGAGGACAAGTAGGCGCAACAAGTATCCCTACTTCCACGCGTGGTTGGAGGACAAGTAGGCGCAACAAGTGTCGCTACTTCCACGCGTGGTTGGAGGACAAGTAGGCGCAACAAGTGTCCCTACTTCCACGCGTGGTTGGAGGACAAGTAGGCGCAACAAGTGTCCCTACTTCCACGCGTGGTTGGAGGACAAGTAGGCGCAACAAGTGTCCCTACTTCCACGCGTGGCTGGAGGACAAGTAGGCGCAACAAGTGTCCCTACTTCCACGCGTGGTTGGAGGACAAGTAGGCGCAACAAGTGTCCCTACTTCCACGCGTGGTTGGAGGACAAGTAGGCGCAACAAGTGTCCCTACTTCCACGCGTGGTTGGAGGACAAGTAGGCGCAACAAGTGTTTCTACTTCCATGCGTGGTTGGAGGACAAGTAGGCGCAACAAGTGTCCCTACTTCCACGCGTGGTTGGAGGACAAGTAGGCGCAACAAGTGTCCCTACTTCCACGCGTGGTTGGAGGACAAGTAGGCGCAACAAGTGTCCCTACTTCCACGCGTGGTTGGAGGACAAGTAGGCGCAACAAGTGTCCCTACTTCCACGCGTGGCTGGAGGACAAGTAGGCGCAACAAGTGTCCCTACTTCCACGCGTGGTTGGAGGACAAGTAGGCGCAACAAGTGTCCCTACTTCCACGCGTGGTTGGAGGACAAGTAGGCGCAACAAGTGTCCCTACTTCCACGCGTGGCTGGAGGACAAGTAGGCGCAACAAGTGTTTCTACTTCCATGCGTGGTTGGAGGACAAGTAGGCGCAACAAGTGTCCCTACTTCCACGCGTGGTTGGAGGACAAGTAGGCGCAACAAGTGTCCCTACTTCCACGCGTGGTTGGAGGACAAGTAGGCGCAACAAGTGTCCCTACTTCCACGCGTGGTTGGAGGACAAGTAGGCGCAACAAGTGTCCCTACTTCCACGCGTGGTTAGAGGACAAGTAGGCGCAACAAGTGTCCCTACTTCCACGCGTGGTTGGAGGACAAGTAGGCGCAACAAGTGTCCCTACTTACACGCGTGGTTGGAGGACAAGTAGGCGCAACAAGTGTCCCTACTTCCACGCGTGGTTGGAGGACAAGTAGGCGCAACAAGTGTCCCTACTTCCACGCGTGGTTGGAGGACAAGTAGGCGCAACAAGTGTCCCTACTTCCACGCGTGGTTGGAGGACAAGTAGGCGCAACAAGTGTCCCTACTTCCACGCGTGGTTGGAGGACAAGTAGGCGCAACAAGTGTCCCTACTTCCACGCGTGGCTACAAGATATCAGGGCGATGACTGACCAGCATCCAATACTTGAGTAGAGAATTTCTAGCGCCAGTGGTTTCATTTGTTGAAGTCTACTCGTCACTTCAAACATGGTTGCCACCATTTTAATCTCCACCTCCAACTTTCTAAGCTTTTAATCATCGCCTGTTAGTAAAATATGGTTCTACTGCATGAATCATAGATTGTATTTTCCATGCTTGCTTTATATTTCAATATTCAATGTACATCCGATGTGGCAGAATAAATATAATACTGAGTTCGTCTATTACTTTATTTACCCGGAATATAATGAATGACACACATTGTTAGTTGAAATTTAACCCTGAGTTTCTTAATTTATAAAGGATGATCAAACACAATGTATTAAATTATAATCAATCGAAAAATTACATACATTCTCTGATTTGATAACTCTCAACATTTTAACATAAAAATAGTGCAAAAGTATAATGATTAGACAGTAAAGTTTATCAGCACGAAATAATATGCCATCATACAGTGTTCTTTGCAGTCGTGTTCTTGCACTAAACCCCCTTGCACGCCAAGGGTCTACCCCCACCATCCGGCCGCGCGGTGAGTGCAGCGGTGGCTCATAAGTTATACTCGTCAACGTGTCACCTATTGAAACGGTAAATATCTGCAGTAAATAAATTACTTATTCCAGATTGCAATTAATTTGATACATCTTCCGAAGTATTGATTATGTGGATTTCAACTGTAGATAATTACCGTTTCAATAGGCGACATGTTGACGGGTATAATTTAAGAGCCACCGCTGCACTCACCGCGCGGCCGCATGGTGGGGGTAGACCCTTGGCGTGCAAGGGGGCTTAGTGCAAGAACGGCACTGTACTGTAGCCGTTATTTTCACCTATTTCAAACCTGGCAATTACCAAAGTTGGTCAAGTAGTTGTTCAGTACCACTACTTTACCGGCCTAGAGTCATCACACATGAAGTCACCATGGGATGTCTCAGGCTGTCCAACCCAATACAAGAACCCCATTGGCTCAGTCTAGCAGGGGCGATGCTGGAGATTGGAGTCATGGACTAAGAAATATCGCAGTTTCTAAGTTCGACATGTTTTATTAAATTTGATAATATTATCACTAAGAAATGCATTCCTTTAAAATTGTCGCCATTATTGCTCCTTATCCTGTTCCCATCAACTTGTGGTTGGCTCTTTGTAGATCTATATGAACCACAGTTAATTATTGGCATAAATGTTTATTGTAACACAGAAATGTTCGTAAGAAAGGTCACTTAAATCTCTAGTACAGACGTATTTTATTTTACTATTGTTAAAATTTTAAAGCAATTTCAAGATACAGAAATCGGGGGTTCCGCCGGTAACAGGGAAGGATACCTCTTCGTCAAACACCGCACAAAATTTTCGTTTTTAAATTATATCACAAGAATGGGCTTCGAAATCGAAAATCTGAATCAACAGCGCACTGTGGTTTAGTAAGCCCTACAAACTTGTTGATCTACGTTGTGTCTTACATTATAATCAAAATAACTACGCTAGTGGTAATAATATTTTATTCAGTCTGTATATGGCTTATTAAACACAGCGTGCTGTTGATTTAGATTTTCGATTTCTTGTTGCAATCTTGAGATATAATTAAATAAATAAATACAATAAATGAAACTTTTCTGCGGTTTTTGACGGAGATACTACCCTTCACTCTAAGTGAATAGTATGGTTTTTGTTTCATTATTAACTTTAAAGTATTTATCAGATTAACTTGTTTATTAACATGTCAAGTGTTGTCTGTATCTAATAGTAATAAATGGAAATAATTATCAACTCATTAGGTGGCTCGTTGGTCCAGTGGTTAGCATCCCTGCTTCCAATGCAGAAGGTCCCGGGTTCAAATCCCGCTGTAGGCAAAAGTGTTTTAACTTATGGGTTCAGTTCCATTACTTCTTGTCTTAGGAATAAGTGAAAAAGGTGACTTTTGAGCCGTCCTAGCAACGAAGCACTAAATAAACTCAAAGTTTTTCTGAATCGGTCTTGTTGATTCTGGCATTTGTCCGCAGGTGTTCGCACTGTCCAATCACTGATACATGTGTTTCATACTCGAAATATCGATCTTTCATTGGTTATCGCTCACTGGTCGATTGTGTTCGAAACCTACTGGGTTGCTTTAGTCGCAATTAGTCGTATTAAAATCCCCCAGTGAAAATCAGTCTTGTTACTGAGTGGGTAGACTATAATTACGAATTGATTTATTTTAAATATTTATTGAACAAAGACGATTTTTAGTTTATTTGTAGTTTGAAATTTTTTTTAAACATAGAAAAGCTACATTACAATTTTTCAATGTTTGGCTCCTTATATGAGTGCAGCATTGCGTTTGTTGCGTTGTTGTTGTGCGCAAAATTGTGTTGCTAATAGAATTAACATTGAACTATTTGAAAGAATACACAACAAACCAATCTATGATCGGGACACCTGGGCCCGAATCCACAAAACAGATTTTAAATATGGGAGTAGAGTTAATTTAACTCCCGTTTTTTACTCCTCGCTACTCCCAAATTTTATCTCGATTTTTGACTCCGGTTTCCGTATACACAAACGGGATTTATTTTCGGAGTTAGTAAGAAGTTAAATATCCGTGACATCATAGGTGACGTCACGGATATCAACCAATAACCACTTGATTTTCGTTGGAAGCCAATAGAAAGTCGTTATTATAATGGAAGAAATTTAAATTTGTATTCGATCTTGTTCAGCAAGTTATTCCTATCTACATAGACTTATTACCAAAGTGAACGTCTACAACTACGGTTAGAATTACTTGTAGGCCTACACGGAAAACTATAATTACCAGAGACGAGTTTGGAGTAATAGTTATTGAGCTAAACAACTTGAAAGCTATTATATCGGCAAAATTGGCTCCCCGACCGTAACAAAATGCGAAAGGTAATGCACAGGAAAAAAATTACGGTATTATAAAAGCCGTGAATACGAGGGGTATTCCCCCAGTAGGCCTAGATGAATATGAAAAACCAAAGTGCAAGAATCGTACACATTTTCATAGGCAAATGGTAAAAGAGTACAGCACATGCCCTAGGCAGACACGTTATTTCCAGGCCTGTAATCTGGCATCATATTATTCATACCAAAACTGATATATTACTAGACCTACTCTGCTCAGATATTCGCTTTCGCCGACTCTATTGTTCACTAAGGTCTAGTGTAAGCCTTTTTTTATTATGATTTGCATTGCACACCTTCGTTAAGTCTATTTTTGCATAGTGTATGATCATGGTCTTTACTTCAAATCCAAGCTTGTGGTTTAGTGGAAACCAAGGAGACGTCTGTAGGCCCTTCTAGTAGGCTACTTGAGCCACTCATTTTTTAGGCTGAATTCCCCACTTATATTGCAATAACTCCTAACAAGCTTCGTGGGCAAGTCAATAGACCTTCACAGTACACAGTTGTGCATGCTAGATCAAGGCATATAATGCTCATTTTCCCTAGGTCTGCAATCAGCATAGCTCGCCCATAATGTATTTTTGTTATCTATTACGATAAGTTTTGGTACCATACACTTGATGCACAGATTCATGAACAAATTGTAGAGCCAAACGTATGTTATTGCCTTATAAAATGCAAATAAATTGTATGGACATACTAAATTCTACAAACTACTATACTTACCTAGGCCTATATGCCTCCAAGATGTGCTGTAAAATTTTGTGCCAAATAATAAATAATAACTTGATAATATAATTGATATTCTGACATAACGCCATTGAATGTAGTAGATTGTAGATTTATTATAGCATTTTTTTATGTTTACATACATTACTAAGTTAATATATAGAACACAACATACAGTAACATTAATCCAACATGGTACATGAACCTGTGGTGATGTTATGTACTAAAAGATAGTCTTATCTGTATAACTGCAACCATAGTATCACTTGTCAAGATATGTTTTCTTAAAAATATAGTTAATTAATTCACTAAAAAGTAGAAGCAGCATCAAAAAGTTACCTGCACACACCTGCACACACCTACACTTGGAGTACGTTGAAGTATGTGCGTATAACCCCGGTCCGGGACATGTATGAGCAAAGGGTGTTCAGTTCACCTGCACTTAGAGTACCTTGAAGTATGTGCGTATAACCCCGGTCCGGGATATGTATGGGCAAAGGGTGTTCAATACACCTGCACTTAAGAGTACCTTGAAGTATGTGCGCATTATTGTAACTTCCGCTGGTATATCGCAGTTTCCAATATGCCTGATTAATTACAGATATAGGCGCTGCAACAAGTAGCATTTTTCCGTGGGGCTAGTTTCCTATATAACCTGGGGCCCTACTTGGCTACCTCACTGCCTTCTAGAAGCCTCAACAAGTCACCATGAAGTTCTGCGCCTTGTTGCTGATCGTGGCCGCCGTTTGCGTCATGCTGCCCTCTGACGGTAAGTTTACCAACTTCACTAACTTATACTTTACTTTTCAACTTGTACTTTTAATCTATATTCAAGTAATTTTTGCATCGGGTATAAAGTTATTCTTATGTCGTTTTCCATTTTCTAAGATCTATGAAAATACACTTCTAAGTTAGGATATGAACCTTCGGAGCGCGTTGCAAGCGGTCTGGCCTACAGTCACTGAATAGGCCATTGTAAAAATTATCCAGATATCTATTCTTGATCCTCGCACGGCCCCCTAAATCATTACAAAAAACAACGTAGAACAATCAAACATGAGCTGTCAAATGTTATATCAAGGTTCATTGATGGACACAAGATCTTCATCTAATAACCTTGATTTCACATTTTTAATTGTTGTGTATTGTTGTTCTTGAAGATTGAGAGGACCGTGGGGGAAACAAGAAAAGATACCTGGATCATTTTTAAAATGGTCTTTATATTTGAAACACTACAACTTTCAACAATAAGAATGTCACGGTCATTGAAAAATTATTTGACTTCTTTGACATGTATGTATATATATTTTTCCATTAATAATTAGTGCATTGCCTTCTAGAGGGGTTTTCGGGGAATTAAAGCAGGCAGAGCTTAGTGACCTGAACGCTCGCAGCGCTGCGGTGTAGTCGTTTGTTGTACGCCCCCCCATATTGTATACACTACAAATTCCAACAATAAGAATGTCTAAATCATTGTCCAAACTATTTGACTTCTTTGTAATCAATGGATATTTCTCCAATATGAAATAGTTAACTGCCTCCTCAATGAGTTTTCGGTGACTTCTAACAGGCAGTGCTCAGTTGCCGGAACGCTCGCAGCGCTGCGGTGTCATACGGCTTTCCATAGAAGATTTTTAGAGGGTCGTGATTACTTCTATCTAAGGGTTCTTGATAGCTCAATGACAACAATGTTTAAAAATAACAACTAGTTTTCAAATATTTGTTAAGGCGCATTTTTCATTGTTGTGCATTGTTGTCATTGACGATTAAGAAGACCGTAATCAACTCCGTAAGGGTTCTAGATCAATTCTGAAAATGATCTATTCAACGTTCCAAAGATAAAAACAATCATTTTTACGAGGTTTAGTGTCAATATATTGTATTAGACTTAAGATTTTCCAAGTTTGACGCTCTCCTGCCTCTCCCCTCTATCGCTATGTGACCACCCCTTACCCCCGTGACAACAGACAATCATATCTTTTCATTTGTTCATATTATATTGTTTATAATAAGTCATATTTGTTATGCTGGGCGGTGGAGCTTCAAACTATGTCAAATTAAAAATATCAGGGCCCAGATTCACAAAGGTGCCTAAGTGCTAAGACGTCCTAGTTTAGGCAAATCTTAGTGATATAAATCACTTAATGTCGTTATGCAATGACATAAAGGTACAATATGGTAAAATCATAATTTTTTTTGTGAATGACTAGAAATACGCAGAGATCATTTTTCTTGATTTATTTAGCTAGGATTTACCTAACTTAGGAGTTAGGACAACATAGAGTTCGGCATCTTTGATAATCCAGGCCCAGCACTCTTCGTTTTAAATTTTGTTACGCAGATCTACGTCGTTTACGAAATCGGTCAAGTTTTAATGTTTATATTCACTTAAAAGATGACGTTGGTCATTCCTTTAGGCTGTATTTCGACCCATCCTGCGGCTGCGGAACTCCCGATGTAAGTCGTGAAATTGTAAAACCAAAATGTTGAAAATGTTTATTTGTTCCAAAAAGTATTTCCGTTTTTCAGATGTTGTAATGTGATGTTGCTGCACATCCTCTTTCACATCTAATTAAGAGCGAAGTATACCTCTACGTCAAAAACCACAGAACAAGAACACGCTCATTTTTTAATTATATCCCAAGAAAAAACACAAAATCGAAAATCTGAGTAGCGCTGTGGTTTGGTAAGCCCTACAGACTGAACGATAACGGTATCTAACATTATAATCAGTATGATTGTGATACTTATTTCCTTAGGGCCGGTTTGGCCAAGATCGACTTGTTCAGTTGAACGACACCAACACCAACTTTTAACTGCAAAATCCACTGCAAGAAGAGTGAAATGTTTTATTGATAATGTGTTGCTTTATACGTCGATTTACAGATAGTTTCAGTAATGGTATGAAACAAGATACACATTTGAATCCCATTTGCATGCAATTGTATCCTGTTAATGACAAATATGAAGGATATTTAAAGAAGAGTTTCTCAGATTGGTAATAAATGTCAAAGATATTTACAGTCAATTGTTTAGCCATTGCCTACTGGGTAACTTGTACTCTGCTTATGCATAATACGTACAGAAGGCAGTGACAGAACTGCTTTGGAGATTATCATCACAAATCTGAACGGTGGGCATCGAGGGTTCTATCCAACAATGCACTTGCAGTTTTTGTTTAATCATTTTTACATACAAATACATCTGTACCATGAGTAAACAAACATGTATACCAATCTTTACATGGATTATTTTAAACTTCATGGTATTCCAAAAGGCAATAAGTGGCATTGTGACAAATTATTTCCATCTCTCTGTAAACAATAAACATGCAGTGACAATACTTAAGTATCTAAAACAACAAAAATGCGAGATATGTGTGAAATTAAATAGGTACAAGTTTAATAACTTTTACCTATTTAATTTCTTACATATCTCGCATTTTTGTTGTTTTGGATACTTAAGTATTGTCACTGCATGCTTATTGTTTACAGAGAGATGGAAATAATTTCTCACAATGCCACTTATTGCCTTTTGTAATACCATGAAGTTTAAAAAAAATCCATGTAAACATTGGTATACATGTTTGTTTACTCATGGTACAGATGTATTTTGATGTAAAAATGATTAAACAAAAACTGCAAATGCATTGTTGGATAGAACCCTCGATGCCCACCGTTCAGATTTGTGATGATAATCTCCAAAGCAGTTCTGTCACTGCCATCTGTACGTACTATGCACAAGCATGAGTACAAGTTATCCAGTAGGCAATGGCTAAACAATAGGGAAGTCTCACGCATTTTTTTTATTTGCTTACTGGTTAACTCAAGTTAAAATAAACGGGAACTAATTGGTGTCGGCTCAAAAGGTGCATTAACATCGCTTTAACAGCAGGTCAAAGATATTGCTGTCAAAACACGCTCAGAAACGGACCTGCGCCATCTTGCTCGTGATTTCAAGGTTCTGACGTCATATGTCAGTAAACAATAATTTTATATCATACAAATAGTACTGAAATCCCACCCTTTAGTAGATTATTGCTCTCATAAGACTCTAACTGAACCAACGTTTATTTATAGTTAGTAAATGAACACTTCTCAACATTAATTAACAACAATATGTTAAATAATTGCATTATTTTAAACACGTTTTGGTAAATACTGTATCAAAATGTATTTTCTGAAGAAAACAGTGGTATAAAAGACATTGTTGTAAAGTCACTGCATCCTAGATATTGTAAAATGTCCAACTTAATATAAGGAGGCAGTCGTTTACATGACATATGACGTCAAGAGCCGTTTTTTAATTACGGAACAAGAAGTTCCTAATTTCAAACTTAAAATGCTAATAGAATTAGAAATATACGCTTCTCAGATAAAAAAATTATACCGCCCGTATTTTTAGATGATGATCTTCCATTTTTAGGTGCTTTGAGGAATATCTATTTTTGATGAGACTTCCCTATTGACTGTACATATCTTTGACATTTATTACCCATCTGAGAAAATCTTTCTTCAATATCCTTCATATTTGCCATGAACAGGATACAATTGCATGCAAATGGGATTTAAATGTGTATCTTGTTTCACATCATTACTGAAACTATCTGTAAATCGACGTATAAAGCAAAACATTATCAATAAAACATTTCACTCTTCATGCAGTGGATTTTTCAGTTCAAAGTTGGTGTTAGTGTCGTTCAACTGAACTTGGCCAAAGTTGATCTTGGTGAAACCGGCCCTTAGTAATTTAAGGAAATCATTACCCCGGCCATACTGATAATAACGTAAAACACATTTATCATTCAGTGTGTGGGCTTAACAAACTACAGCGCTAAGATAACTCAGATTTTTGATTTTGTGTTTCAATTTTGAGATGTACATAATTAAAAAAAGAACATTTTTTGTGGTTTTTTTACGTAGAGGTATCCTTCACTTTTAAGGACATTTTACCAACGGAAATATTAATTATTGGTACGAGAAACATTTATAATTTCATTCACATTCACTCGAAGATGATGATGGTGAAGGGGATTCGTTTACTTTATTTAAATTTTAAAGTGTTTAATGCATTTTTTAACCGACAGTTTAAGTCAACAGACAGTCTTCTGCTCGGAATCTTCTTTTTTTGTTCCTCTTAGGTACAATCAAAAATTCCCCCCCCCCCCTTCACCCCACCCAATGTCTCGTTGTTTTGAAAATCGTCTATTATGTGAATTCCTTTCATTTAACTATTGTGTTGTGTGTGTCGTGCGTAGCGGAGGCCAGACCAGGAAGCCGACGCCTGAGTGTTCGCCACCAGTTGCGTCGAGCACCCCTGGAGGTCGCCAAGCGAGGGCCTGGGAGATCAGCCCGGCAACTGGAAGCACCCCTGGAAGTCGCCAAGCGCTGGCCTGGGAACTGGAGAAATGGCCGGGAACTGAGCAGCGAAACCAGCGAGGCAATCGCCGCCTACCTCAATAGTGACGAGGTAGCCGCTCTGCTGACGAGATTCGAACTGACTAGGGAGGAGTTTGACGACGCCATCGACAATGACCCTGAGATCGAAGAGGAGGACCGTCCTATGGTCAAGGCTCTCGCTCTTATGGTGCTCTCCTCTTTAGAGGCTGATGGTTTGTGGCCGGACGACAGTTCCGAGGAGGAGTAGGCGCAACAAGTGTCCCTACTTACACGCGTGGTTGGAGGACAAGTAGGCGCAACAAGTGTCCCTACTTCCACGCGTGGTTGGAAGATATCAGGGCGATGACTGACCAGCATCCAATACTTGGGTAAAGAATTTCTATCGCCAGTGGTTTGATTTGTTGAAGTCTACTCGTCGCTTCAAACATGGTTGCGTTTTATTTTCCACCTCCAACTTTCTTAGATTTTAATCATAGCCTGTTGGTAAAATATGGTTCTACTGCATGAATCATAGATTGTATCATCCATGCTTGCTTTATGTTTAATTATCAATGTACAACCGATGTGGCAAAATAAATATATAATACTGAGTTCGTCTATTACTTTCTTTACCCGGAATATTATAAATGACACACATTGTTAGTTGGCATTTAACCTGAGTTTCTTAATTTATAAATGATGATCAAACACAATGAATTAAATTATAAGCAATCGAAAAATTACATACATTCTCTGAGTTGATAACTCTTAACATTTTAACATAAAAATAGTGCAAAAGTATAATGATTAGACAATAAAGTTTATCAGCACGAAATAATATGCCATAATACAGTGTACTTTGCAGTCGTGTTCTTGCACTAAACCTCCTTGCATCCAAGGGTCTACCCCCACCATCCGGCCGCGCGGTGAGTGCAGCGGTGGCTCAAAAGTTATACTCGTCAACATGTGACCTATTGAAACGGTATATATCTGCAGTAACACAATTACCTATTCTACAGTCCAATTAATTTGATACATCTTGCCAAATATGAATAATGTGGATTTTAACTGTGGATAATTACCGTTTCAATATGAGACTTATTGACATGTTTAATCTGTGAGCCACCGCTGCACTCACCGCGCGGCCGGATGGTGGGGGTAGACCCTTGGCGTGCAATGGGGCTTAGTGCAAGAACGGCACTGTACTGTAGCCGTTATTTTCCACCTATTTCAAACCCGGCAATTACCAAACTTGGTCAAGTAGTTGTTCAGTACTACTACTTTACCGGCCTTGAGTCATCACACATGAAGTCACCCAGGATATGTCTCGGGCTGTTTAACCCAATACAAGAACCCCATTGGCTCAGTCTAGCAGGGGCGATGATGGAGAATGGAGTCAGGGACTAAGAAATATCGCAATTTTTTAAGTTTAACATGTTTTATTTAATTTTAATAATATTATCACTTAAAAATGCATTCGTTTAAAATTGTCACCATTATTGCTCCTTATCCTATTCCCATCAACTTGTGGTTGGCTCTTTGTAGATCTATATGAACCACAGTTAATTATTGGCATAAATGTTTATTGTAACACAGAAATGTTCGTAAGAAAGGTCACTTAAATCTCTAGTACAGACGTATTTTATTTTACTATTGTTAAAATTTTAAAGCAATTTCAAGATACAGAAATCAGGGGTTCCGCCGGTAACAGGGAAGGATACCTCTTCGTCAAACACCGCACAAAATTTTCGTTTTTAAATTACATCACAAGAAGGGGCATGGAAATCGAAAATCTGAATCAACAGCGCACTGTGGTTTAGTAAGCCTACAAACTTGTTGATCTACGTTGTGTCTTACATTCTAATCAAAATAACTACGCTAATGGTAATAATATTTTATTCAGTCTGTATATGGCTTACCAAACACAGCGTGCTGTTGATTTAGATTTTCGATTTCTTGTTGCAATCTTGAGATATAATTAAATGATGAAACTTTTCTGCGGTTTTTGACGGAGATACTACCCTTCACTCTAAGTGAATAGTATGGTTTTTGTTTCATTATTAACTTTAAAGTATTTATCAGATTAACTTGTTTATTAACATGTCAAGTGTTGTCTGTATCTAATAGTAATAAATGGAAATAATTATCAACTCATTAGGTGGCTCGTTGGTCCAGTGGTTAGCATCCCTGCTTCCAATGCAGAAGGTCCCGGGTTCAAATCCCGCTGTAGGCAAAAGTGTTTTAACTTATGGGTTCAGTTCCATTACTTCTTGTCTTAGGAATAAGTGAAAAAGGTGACTTTTGAGCCGTCCTAGCAACGAAGCACTTAATAAATTCAAAGTTTTTCTGAATCGGTCTTGTTGATTCTGGCATTTGTCCGCAGGTGTTCGCACTGTCCAATCACTGATACATGTGTTTCATACTCGAAATATCGATCTTTCATTGGTTATCGCTCACTGGTCGATTGTGTTCGAAACCTACTGGGTTGCTTTAGTCGCAATTAGTCGTATTAAAATCCCTCAGTGAAAATCAGTCTTGTTACTGAGTGGGTAGACTATAATAACGAATTGATTTATTTTAAATATTTATTGAACAGAGACGATTTTTAGTTTATTTGTAGTTTGAAATTTTTTTTAAACATAGAAAAGCTACATTACAATTTTTCAATGTTTGGCTCCTTATATGAGTGCAGCATTGCGTTTGTTGCGTTGTTGTTGTGCGCAAAATTGTGTTGCTAATAGAATTAACATTGAACTATTTGAAAGAGTACGCAACAAACCAATCTATGATCGGGACACCTGGGCCCGAATCCACAAAGCAGAGCTAAATTTGGGAGTAGAGTAATTTAAGTCTCGTTTTTTACTCCTCGCTAATTCCCGAATTTTATCTCGATTTTTGACTCCGGTTTCCGTATCCACAAACGGGATTTTTATTCGGAGTTAGTAAGAAGTTAAATATCCGTGACATCATAGGTGACGTCACGGATATCAACCAATAACCACTTGATTATGATTTATTGGAAGCCAATAGAAAGATGAATATGTAGAACTAAAGTGCAAACATCGTACACATTTTCAAAGGCAAGGGGTAAAAGATGCCCTAGGCAGACATGTTATTTCTAGGCCTGCATCTGGCATCATATCATTCATAATAAAACTGACATTCCTAGGCCAACTCTGTCCAGATATTCCCTTTCGCCAACTCTATTGTTCACTAAGGTCTAGTGTAAGCCTTTTTTTATTATGATTTGCATTGCACACCTTCGTTAAGTCTATCTGCGCTTGGTGTATGATCATGGCCTTTACTTCAAATCCAAGCTTGAGGTTTAGTGGAAACCAAGGAGACGTCTGTAGGCCCTTCTAGTACTTGAGCCAATTATTTTTTAGGCTGAATTTCCCACTTATATTGCAATAACTAGCTTCGTGGGCAAGTCAATAGACCTTCACAGTACACAGTTGTGCTAGATCAAGGCATACAATGCTCATTATCCCTAGGTCTGCAATTAGCATGGCTCGCCCACAATGTTATTTTGTTATCTTTTATGATAGGTAGGCTTTGGTACCATACACTTGATGCACAGATTCATGAACAAGTTGTAGAGCCAAACCTATGTTATTGCCATAGAGAATGTCAATAAATGGTATGGACATACTAAATTCTACAGACTACTATACTTACCTAGGCCTATAGGCCTACATTATGTGCTGTAATTTTTTGTTCCAAAAAAAGAATTTAATAACAAGATAATATAACTGATATTTAGACATAACACATTTAAATGTTGTAGATCCTAGATTTATTGAAGCATGTTTTTATTTTTACATACAGTACCTACTAAGTTAATATACAGTACACAAAATATAGTAACATACATCCAAAATTGTACATGCACCTGTGGTGTTGTTATGTACTAAAAGGTAGTCTAATCTGTATCCCTGCAACCATAGTATCACTTGTCAAGGTATGTTTTCTTAAAAATATAGTTAATTAACGCGGAGTGTTGCCCTGTGGAGACACTTTTCACCGGTAGGATCAGGTCAGTCTGAGATGAGCGGTCGTAGGGGTAGGATGTACCGCTCCGCTCCGTGAGATTGAGTGCAAGAAAGACCTAAGTAAAGCATGGAAATGGCAACCCCGACTCCCGAGCCCGTCCGCTAACCATGCCCGCGCTCGCTCTTTCTTCTCTCTCCCCCTCTCTCTCTATCTCTCAGAGAGTGCAGAGCAACAACATACCAGACCGTCAATAACACATTGACAATGAACGTGCCTGCTATTCACACACAAACACCTGTCAAGTTATTGCCCATTGACGGTCTAGTGGTCAAAGTTTCTATGTCGCTTGCATTTCGGAACTACTCAATCGTTGCGTAAGTTCCAGGTCATGTCCCAACAAAACAAGATCATAATCACAACTTTGTTGATTTAATTTGTTCAGGCCAGATAATAATTGCACTAGCAATCCAATCTTTGCTAATTGCATGCGCGTTTGTTGCGGTGGGGGGGGGGGGGTGGGGGTAGGGGGGGCATTGGTAGTGATATTTTTGGGAGGCAACACACCCATTCATAATTTTGTGCTTATAGCGTTGAGGTAATTACATGTGATAGGTAGGGTATTTTATAAACCTGGAGAAGTGGGGCTTCTTGCCATTAGGACAGGCGTCTCCAGATGCAATGCCAACCTGGAGAAGTGGGGCTTCTTGCCATTAGGACAGGCGTCTCCAGATGCAAGACCAACCTGGAGAAGTGGAGCGTCTTGCCATTAGGACAGGCGTCTCCAGATGCAAGACCAACCAGGAGAAGTGGGGCGTCTTGCCATTAGGACAGGCGTCTCCAGATGCAATGCCAACCTGGAGAAGTGGGGCTTCTTGCCATTAGGACAGGCGTCTCCAGATGCAAGACCAACCTGGAGAAGTGGGGCTTCTTGCATTAGGACAGGCGTCTCCAGATACAATGCCAACCTGGAGAAGTGGGGCTTCTTGCCATTAGGACAGGCGTCTTCAGATGCAATGCCAACCTGGAGAAGTGGGGCTTCTTGCCATTAGGACAGGCGTCTCCAGATGCAAGACCAACCTGAAGAAGTGGGGCTTAGGACAGGTGTCTTCAGATGCAATGCCAACCTGGAGAAGTGGGGCTTCTTGCCATTAGGACAGGCGTCTCCAGTTGCAATGCCAACCTGGAGAAGTGGGGCTTCTTGCCATTAGGACAGGCGTCTCCAGATGCAATGCCAACCTGGAGAAGTGGAGCTCCTTGCCAACGGGAGAAGACAACAACTGCGAGTGTGGAGCCAGACAAGACCCCTCTCACCTTTTGGTGTGTCCGGTGATGGGGGGTTGCTGCAGCCAAGACGGCTTGATCCAGGCAAATGAGAAGGCAACACATGCCGCTGTTTTTTGGGGTGGATGCATCTAAGCCGGACACGGACATTCATTCATTCATTCATTCATTCATTTTATCGGTCCATCTCAATAACTAAAATCAATTTAAATCTAAATGTTACATGTAGTAGTTTTAACTTACGTTTAACAGCGAAGGGTACCTTTACGTCAAAAACCGCACAAAATAAATTTTTTTTTTAAATTATATCACAAGAACGGGCTTCTAAATTGAAAACCTTAATCAACAGCGCACTGTGGTTTAGTAAGCCCTACACATTGAATGCTCTAAGTTGTGACTTATATTAGAATCAGTATGTTTTTTTATAAATAATTAATTTTATAGCTAATTATCGAATCATAATCAAAATACAACGTTAATGGTTATAATATTTTATTCAATCTGTAGGGCTTACCAAAACACAGTGCGCTGCTGATTTAGATTTTCGATTTCTTGTTGCAATCTTGAGATATAATTTAAAAATGAACATTTTCTGCGGATTTTGACGTGGAGACTACCCTTTACCTTTCACTGGACGTTCGCTCGCTTTGGATAAGCGCGTGCTTGCCTCATTTCCCGCGCTAGTTGACGACGAGTGTCCGAATTAGCCAGCTGCACGTGCCAGTGGGGAGAGGTCGTCCGCGCACACTTATCCGAACCGAACCGCGCCGAACGAAAGAGAAATTTTCCGCTCGAATTAAATACATGTATTATAATGCGAGCCCGCACACTTGTCGGAACCGGTCGGCCGTTCTTGACCGAGAACCCCATCGGACGTTTTCCGTTCGGCGCGGCTCGGTTCGGATAGGTGTGCGCGGACATGCGCGTAACGTGACGCAACCAGGGGGCACAAGAAAACCTGCTTCACACAGTCCGTTAATGTGTTCATATTTTCCCATGCGTCGCTCCAATTTAAAAATCCAAACACTTTCATTTGAGTCGGCTTCAAATTTTGATAAAATATTTACTGCGAGTATAAAATATATTATAAATGGTAATGTGTAATAAACATTTCCTTATATACCTCATACTTAGATTGTACGCGAGCGATTGTACGTGAAGTATTAAATACAATATAGTTTGTTTACTTTCTGTATATTCTCGTTAAATATTATTGTATGTCTAAACGATAATGCCTTGCTTGCTGTATTCTACTGTATGTCCTCCATTAGTATTGTATATTTTAATATTTATGTTATAACATTGCCTTTTGTTACCTATATTACCAGATAGCTAAATGCTTCTATTCAATGAATAATATGTACGTTTGCAATTATCTTTGTATTATTATATATGTATATACATATATTACAAATGTATTACATATGTATATACGTGCAGCGAATGCCACGATACGACCAGCGCTCTCATTGGCGGAAAAGCAGCCAATGAGAAACGAGAACAGCGGTCCCCAACCCCGTTATAAGGGCAGTGCACACAGGACAGAGCGTCATTCAGCAGTCACATCTCATCGAGGGTAGAGCTGAGTCCTGAAGATGGCCAATGTTACTTGGCCGAAACGTCGACACAACGGTCCTTTTAAGGACCAAGATTGTCTCAAGAAAGAGGGCGGCAGTGAACCCGAAACATCTCAACCATCACATCCATCGGTCGTCCGCGAAAACCTACGAGTTAACATCTCTTTTAACGTCTCAACACACCCGCTCGCCATTTTGATCTAATTACAATTACTTTTTTGTTAAAATTATATATACTCACACACAAGTTACGGCTTATGTGGGGGTCTTTATATTCTAGTGAAATAAATTAATGTTATTAAAAATACCTATGCAATTATATTATTGTAGTGCATGTATGCACTCTTGGTGTGAGAATAAATGAATAAACAAATAAACAAATAAACAAACACAATAATTACCCCCAAAACACGGTTATTGATTTAAAAAAATCAAAACATGAGTACTATTGAAAATTTGCATTTCTCCCACTCCCTGTCCTCGTTCACTCTCTACACCCAATCTCCAGAGAATAATGTTATTTCAACTCTTTCCCTTGTGAGTGACTGTTTTGAGAACGAGTTGCACGTTGGATGACGATGAGAAAACTTGTACTCCTCTTTATGCGGCGGGGTTCGAACTCAGGTCCGTTTGCTCCGTACACCTTGGACATGTGTGAGCCCCCCCCCCCCCCCTGTAGTAACCACGATGCTACACTCCCACGCCCAGTCTATCACTGTCTTCCTGTTCACTCACTCACCTAACTTCACTTCTCTCACTCCTTTCAGACCAGCAGCAGAGACGCAGCAGTTGTGCTGACTCGACACTGACTGACCCTTCACTTCTGGCAACCGTCATTGCAATGACGAACCCCCACCCTATACCTGAGACCAAGTACCTCAGTAGCAAAGATTATCACCCTTTATAATCTTTGTCAGTAGTAAGGTATTTGCTGAGACAGTGCGAGGAAGAAGGTACCTACGCATGACGCATTCCATCGAACTCACTTTGTCTTGGTATATCGACATGTGTTGAGTCACTTCGTAAGACACAACTATCCCCCTCCACCCTCTCTCTCTCGCTCTCTCTTTCGCTCTTTGTCTCTCTATATAATATTAGGTTTGTTCACCCGACGTACTCTACTTGACCTGGCTGCTCTAGATCACGGAAATGCGATCGTTCGTGTCACATTCCTACTCGAGTTATGTTCGCCCGACCAGAGTAAAGTGATCCGAGCAACTTAGATCAAGGCTTGTTTCACTACCTGGACGTCGACGAGCGCCGAGCGCCGGAAGTAGATGATCCGAAGAAGTTGGAACCAACCAACTTCGGCGCTTGCAAGCGCCGCTTCGCCCTGATTGGTCGGATTATCCACTTCCGGCGCTCGGCGCTCGTCGACGTCCATGTAGTGCAACAAGCATTACTCTCGCTTTGAAGTAAGATCAAGCTAGAGTGTAAAGGCCATATCACATTAGGTTCCGAACTGACAATTGCAATCGTAGATTCGAGCTTACGATTGGCAGCGCATGCGCAGTAGCTCAGTTCGGCCAGTCTACGGTTGCAATCTTTTTATAGACGGAGCTCTAAAATAAGATTGGGAATCGTAGATCCGAGTCACGTGAACCAATCAGGAAGGAGAACGGTTAAATACGAATTGAGCACTAACACAACATAACCTCAAGCAACAACTATTTTAATGGAAACAAAGAGCCAATAACTTTAATTATATATTTGTTTGTGATTAAGGCTTGTCTTTTTAGTTATTATTATTGAATTTATTTCCTAGTTGAACGATTTTAGGATTGTCAGCTGGTCAAGTGTGATTGGATAATTGTAGATTGCGATTGCAATTGGCGACTCCAGTCTACGATTCCAATTGTAGTGTGATATGGGCTTAAGTTACTCGCGCGCGAAAATGGCCGATGAAGTGTTCTGTGTAGACATGGAAGAAAGTGTCAACGGATGTTTCCTGTACAGGACAGTTGATAAGAAAGTTGTGAATTACCGTAAGTTATTATTATTATATGCCTAGTTAGTTTGTTTACTCTCGGCACTGGAAACGCGTTCGTCCGTCATCAGTGCTCGGAGTTGCTCTGACGTTTCAGAAGCCTACTCGCGGTTTCTCGGGCCTGATCGAAGTAGAGCAGAGAGTAAGTTAGAGTACGTCGGGCAAACAAACCTTACGTGAATCTGTTCATGTCTGTCACTTACAAATAGGCTGACATTTTTTCTTTTCTAGCTCTTATTAATCCATTAACTTAATATTGTTAAGTCTATTAAAATTGTATCCTGTTCAGCTATATAAACACCGATGGTTGTTGTCACAAGAACGCCACGGAGGAATGCAGAGTCGATTTAAGTATATGATTTGTTTATGGTTGATATTATGTAGTTTGTTCTTCTTATGAAAACTAGCATGTAATAAAACAATTCCATAAGAACAAATCCTGTACTTATAACTTCATATCTGACTCTGCATACGGCCATTGAGTCACACTTACGGTCAGTCAGGGTCACCGCCACAGCTAGCTCTAAAGTCCAGCAAGCCAGAACTTAGAGATTGATTTATATTTGGGTTTCACGTCCCATATTTTTGCAACTTGGCTAATCGAGACGATGAGTGGGTGAAATATGATGATGGAATCGGGGGGTGTTTTGAGGGAAGGTGCAAGTAGGACAGCAGGGAGGCGCAGGGAAATTAGAGGAAAAGGGAAATGAAAGAATGGGGACTGACTTTCGTCTGGCTTCTCCACCTCGACCTGTACGGCTAGGGTGGCCCTACCAGAAGCATGCGCTTCCGACGGCATAGCTCCAGGAATCATCAAAGCAGACAAACCCTGCCACCACGATAAGATAGCAGTCCCTGGGCAGGCCAGAACTTCGAGAACAAGTATTAAATGTAAGCTATATTGTGTATTGTATGCTGTGTTGTGACACAAATAATACACATATTTAATTGTTGTTGTGAAACCTCATTCAGAACCAATACAGAGGAGAGGAGAGGAATAATATTGCTTACAATTATAAATTTATGTATTTGTGAATCATAATGTTATTATTATAATTGAATAACACATAGTGGAACATTAAACTTGGTTTCTCGCTTTAAAAAAACTGCGATATTTCTTAGTCTCTGACTCCATTCTCCAGCATCGCCCCTGCTAGACTGAGCCAATGGGGTTCTTGTATTGGGTTGGACAGCCTGAGACATGTCCTGGTGACTTCATGTGTGATGACTCAAGGCCGGTAAAGTAGTAGTACTGAACAACTCAAGGTCTACTTGATCTCCGCCTATAATAGGTTTCACTGCGAGCGAGAAAAATGGCACGGTTTCCAATTTGCCGACTGTTTGTGTAACCCCTAAAGTCTTCTTCATGTTCACTTAAAGATTTACAAGTTCTTGTGTCATTATCTGGTCGTTCAATCTTTCTCCGCTCAACGGTTGCAAAAACGACCTTTCCTAACATAAAGGGGTGACAGGCAGGGGGTTGCTAATTGTGTTCCTGGTATCAACTCGAACTTCAATAACAAAAATGAAAATAGTTTTTGGAAACCGAAATTCTAACAGTTCCGTCTGAGATAACAATTGAACAACCTTCGCAGTACCAATCAACTACACTAATCGGACATGACAGTCCCTCCCCGCATTCTTATGTTACCATCAGCAGTTCCAAAACTGCTAGCGACTCAAGAGGATGTACAGCCTAGGCTAGTGAGAGAAACGAGTTTTCGTAGCCTGAGGTGATCGCAGCTCGCAGTGAAACCCATAATAGCGGAGGCTCGTCGAACTCACCACGAGCCTCCGCTAGGCGGAGATCAAGTCGACCTTGTGAAGAACTACTTGATCAACAATGGTGATGGCCGGGTTCCAAATAGGTGGAAATAACAGCTACAGTGAAGTTTAACAGTGCCATTCTTGCACTAAACCCCCTTGCCCGCCAAGGGTCTACCCCCACCATCCGGCCGCGCGGTAAGTGCAGCAGTGGCTATACAAAATTATACTTGTCAACATTGCGCTTACTGAAACGGTAGTTATATCTACATTGAAAATTCACGCAATCAATAATATTTCGCAACATTTATCAAATTATTTCGACTGTCTGTTACTGTAGATAATTACCGTTTCAATAGATGACCTGTTGACAGGTATAATTTATGAGCCACCGCTGCATTCACCGCTGCACTCACCGCGCGGCCGAAAGGGGGTAGACCCAGTGGCGTAGCTACGTCTTTACGGCCCCGGGTGCAAACTGGACAAGACCTTAAAGAAGCCAAATTTTGTCCATCAATATCTTAACACGAAATGTCTGAGGTAGACTTTCAAGTCAACCATACTCATACGCTGGTTAAGGTTGTTATTAAACCATACTTAGCTGAGAGATTTTAGTTCTACCTATATGGTTTCGAGGCAGGACCTGTTTGATTTAAATCAAAACGCCGTCAGTTAAACCTCGGTTTAAACCCAGTGTAATTTATATTTTATTCAAATAATTTTTGTATAGGCCTATACTTTTTACACTTGGACAATTGTGTGAAAATTGTATATACACACTTACCCTCAGACCGGGCCCCAGTGCAACTGCAAACTCTGCCACTCGATAGCTACGCCACTGGGTAGACCCTTGGCGTGCAATAGGGTTTAGTGCAAGAATATCACTGCATAATACAATGATGGCATGTGCCTTCGTACCGTAACAGGTTAAACCGACAAGTATGTGTCTGATTTATTATATTCCGGGTAAAGAAAGTAATAGAGGAACTCAGTATTATATTTATTTTGCAAAAGCGGTTGTACATGGAATATTGAAATAACAAGCAAGCATTTTAGTGAAGCAAATAAGCTTTCTAACCTGCAACGACAGGTTTAGAAATACTGAAAAGTATTGGATGCTGGTCAATCATCGTTGTGATATCTTCTAGCCACGTGTGGAAGTATAGGGACACTTGTTGCGCCTACTTGTCCTCCTCGGAACTGTCGTCCAACCACGCACCACTCTCGTCGAAAGCGGAGAGGATCATAAGAGCGAGAGCCTTGACCTTGGGACGGTCATCCTCTTCGATCTCAGGGTCATTGTCGATGGCGTCGTCAAACTCCTCCATAGTCAGGTCGTATTTCGCCAGCAGAGCGGCTACCTCGTCACTCTTGAAGTAGGCGTCGACTTCCTCGCTGCTCTCGCTGTCCCCGCTGTCCTCGCTGTCCCCGCTGTCCAGTTGCCGGACACTATTCCAGTTCCCATGCCACCGCTTGGCTACCGCCAGGGGTTCTTCCATTTGCCGGACACTATTCCAGTTCCCATGCCACCGCTTGGCGACCTCCAGGGGTTCTTCCAGTTGCCGGACACTATTCCAGTTCCCATGCCACCGCTTGGCGACCTCCAGGGGTTCTTCCAGTTGCCGGACACTATTCCAGTTCCCATGCCACCGCTTGGCGACCTCCAGGGGTTCTTCCAGTTGCCGGACACTATTCCAGTTCCCATGCCACCGCTTGGCGACCTCCAGGGGTGCTTCCAGTTCCCGGCCATAGTTCCAGTTCCCAGCCAATTCTCCAGTTCCCGGCAATTTCTCCAGTTCCCAGGCCACCGCTTGGCGACTTTCAGGGGTGCTTCCAGTTCCCGGCCATTTCTCCAGTTCCCGGCCATTTCTCCAGTTCCC
Source organism: Isoperla grammatica (assembly GCA_945910005.1). NCBI lineage: Eukaryota > Metazoa > Arthropoda > Insecta > Plecoptera > Perlodidae > Isoperla > Isoperla grammatica. Next base: position 18,787,925 of record OX246744.1, on the reverse strand, counting down.
AGGCCACCGCTTGGCGACCTCCAGGGGTTCTTCCAGTTGCCGTTGGCTTCCTGGTCCGGCTTCCGCTAGACACACAAAACACAATATATACTCTCACGTAGGCTTTCGCGGCCCCAAACAAATAATAAACTTGAACTTGGCTTCCGGGTATAGCCGCGTCGATTATTGCTAAAACGCTGACGCTTCAAAAAGTTTGACGTCAGGAGATAACGACGGAGTTGAGCCGGTAGAACCGTCTTGGGGTGGTTTACGAGTGAGAACGATACGCGGGAAACAATAGGTCTTGTCACAGTCACAGAGTGGAGCTGGACTGAGTAGGTTTCATTCTGTGACTTCTTCTAGTTTTAGCTCTAGAGATGGGTGGTGCAACTTGCCCGAAACGTCAGCGCTTTAGCAGTGATCGACGCGGCTATACCCGTAAGCCAAGTTCAAGTTTACAATATATACTAGCCCCAACGAAAGTATGCGCATACCGATAGCAGGTCATTGTCTACTGCCCCTTTCAACCGCGCCAATTGAAAGAAAATCAACAGATACCTGGCGTTCTTTCATACATTCGTAAACTCATGGTTTGGCTTAGTCAAATGCACAGGCGGTTTGGCCACACCCACCGTTACAGTATAACCAACGGAAGGTATGAAATTATCCCCAATGGACCTGTTTAGATTAGATGGTGGGATTTAGCGAAGTAAAAAATTACGTTGTCACCTTGGACTCGGCGGTGTCGTAAGCATCAGAATACTTTCGTTGGGGCAGCTATAATAGTGGTTCCCAAACCGAAGTGCTGCGAAAGTTTCGTTGATATTGCAAAAAAAAATCTTTTCGTGAACAGTGGCGGCTCGTGACCGTTATGGTAGGTGGTGCGTTGGCACTTAAATATTATTTCAGCCAAAAGTGTTCTTTGTAGTGATTGTGGTGGAGGGGCGGGGGCTATATAGACAACCCAAGACTACCTTACATATGCTTTCGTCACAGGCGAAGCACTCATAGCCAACCAGCGAACCGCTCGAGACAAGCGCGCAAATAACGATCGCGTATTGGCTACAAGAACCTCGACTGTGTTGAAAGCACATGTAAGGTTGTCTTGGGTTGCTTATACAAATATTCAAATGACTGTTTTATATGTATTTTAGTAAACTGCTATTTTGAGAATGACTTTCAACAAAACATTCTTTTTCTCGGATAAGGAGATCCTAGAATAAGTGGTGGGTTTATTCCTACTTCCAATGCAGGCGGTCTAGTGTTCAAACCCCGGTTTAGGTATAGTTTTTTAAGATGTGATACAGGGCCTAGATTCACAAAAGTGCCTTACTCTACAGTTGTCCGAAGTTAGGCAAATCCTAGCTAGATAAATCCAGATAAAGCGTCTCTGGGTATTACTACACATTCACAAATAAAATATTATTAGTTAAATTTGTTGACATTTTACTATATTTTATATTTATGACATGCACGTGATTTACATCACTGAGATTGGCCTAAACTAGGACGTCTTAGCACTGAGGCACCTTTGTGAATCTGGGCCCTGTTTTATATGTCAATGGTAACTTTAGGGCAGACACAGCAACAATGCGTATCCAAAAATAATGGTATAAATGTCCCCCGCTGAAAATCATTTCTTGTAGCTGAGTGGGTAGACTATAAGTAGGCCTACGTATGTTGATAAGGGTTTCTTTCTTTAGTAGCAGATTTCCGCACTATATGCAAATCAGGTATTGGCATACCTAGATTTTTCACTTTTATTCCGTCAATATCTGGCACAGGACCGAGGTTCCACGAGTGCAAATTTAATATACTGTATATGATGATTGATTAATGATTATGAGGGAGGTAGGGAAGCCTGGTACCGGCACGTAGTCTACACCTCTCGAAAAGTATCAAGGGGACCACCAGCTTTACGTCTTATTCGAAATGAAAGAGCGGAGAGTACCTCTACGTCAAAAACTGCAGAACATATTCATTTTTTAATTATATCTCAAGATTGCAACACAAAATCGAAAATCTAAATTATCACCGCACTGTATTTTTGGTAAGCCCTACATACTGAATGAAGTATTATAACCTTCGCATACTTATTTTGATTATTATTTCGATAGTTAGTATTACAGTTAATAAAAAATACAAAAATCAATAATCATTCTGATTTTTGTCGTAGAACACAACTTAGAGCGTTCAGTATGTAGGGCTTAACAAACCACAGTGCGCTGTTCATTCAGATTTTCGTTTTCAAAGCCCATTCTTGAGATGTAGTTTAAAAATGAAAATGTTGTGTGGTTTTTGACGTACAGGTATAACCTTCCTTGGCAAAGGGTAGTCTCTTGTCTCTACGTCAAAAACCGCAGAAAATGGTTATTATTAAATTTTATCTAAAGATTGCAACAAGAAATCGAAAATCTAAATCAGCAGCGCACTTTACTTTGGTAAGCCCTACAAATTGTAAAAAATATTATAACCATTAGCGTAGTATTTTGATTATAATTCGATAATTAGTAATAAAATTAATTATTTATAAAAAAGTGAGTAAAAACATACTAATAATAATATAAATCATGACTCAGCGCATTCAATGTGTAGGGCTTACTAAACTACAGTGCGCTGTTGATTCGGATTTTCGATTTTGAAGCCCAATCTTGTGATATAATTTTAAAATGAAAATTTTGTGTGGTTTTTGACGTAGAGGTATCCTTCCCTGAGAAGGTTCAGATTCTATAAGTGTATTTTCATAGATCTTAGGAATTAGAAAATCACAGTGGAACAACTTTGTACCCGAAGCAAAATTATCAAAATATCAATAAAACGTAGAATGCAAAAAGTAAAGTAAGTTAGTGAAGTTGGTAAACTTACCGTCAGAGGGCAGCATGACGCACACGGCGGCCACGATCATCAACAAGGCGCAGAACTTCATGGTGACTTGTTGAGGCTTCTAGAAGGCAGTGAGGTAGCCAAGTAGGGCCCCAGGTTATATAGTAACTAGCCCGAGGGAAAATGCTATTTTTTGCAGGGTCTATAGCTGTAATCAGGCGTATGATAAACCAGCGGATATAATATCAATACGCACACACTTTCAAGTCCTACACAATGCTGCCAACCCACAAAACATAAAGTTAATGAAACTACTGGTGACCAAGGGAGGAGATTTATTTGCGGTGAACCAAAAGGGTCAAACACCCCTCTATGTCCTGTGCGAGTCTGAACAAGTCAATGTGGATGCAGTTACAACCCTTATCGCCGGCCTTGACTCTCACAACCTGTCTAAATACTTCAGTCAGTGTTATCAGTCCAATTAATAAATACAAAAAATAAATACATTTGTATTTATAGAGTCTACTCACTCAGTAACAAGACTGATTTTCAATGGGAGATTTTAATGAAACTAAACACGACTAAAACAAACCCTGTAGGCTCCGAACACCATCGACGAGTGAGCGATAACCAATCAAAGATCGATATTTCAAATACAAAACATTGGAATCAGTGATTGGACAGTGCGAACACCTGCGGACAAATGCCAGAATCAACAAGGTCGATTCAGAACCACTTTGAACATATTGAGTGCTTCGTTGCTAGGACGGCTCCAAAGTCACCGTTTTTACTTATTCCTATCCAAGAAATGAATCCATAATAGAAGTTAAAAACTTTCACCTGAAGCGGGATTTGAACCAGAGACCTTCTGCATTGGAAGCAGGGATGCTGACCACTAGACCAACGAGCCACGTAATGAGTTGGTAATGTCGTCTGTGTCTAATAGTAATAAATGGAATTTAATGGAAATAATTATTTTTCTATTAATTACTATTAGATACGACACTGTGCCATGTTAATAAACAAGTTATTCTGATAAATACTTATAAATTAAACAAAACCATACTATTTAATGATAATGATATTTGGGCTTAATTAGAGCGAAGGGTAGTCTCCACGTCAAAAACCACAGAAAAGTTTCATTATTTAATTATATCTCAAGATTGCAACAACAAATCGAAAATCTAAATAAACAGCGTAATGTGCTTTGGCAAGCCCTACAGACTGAATAAAATATTATTACCATTAGCGCCGTTATTTTGATTATTAATTCGATTATTAGTAATAAAATTAATTATTATATAAAACATACTGAATACTGATTATAATGTAAGACTCAACTTAGATCATTCAGTATACTTACTAACCCACAGTGCTCTGTTGATTCAGATTTTCGATTTCGAACCCCATTCTTGTGATATAATTTTAAAATGAAACTTTTGTGCGGTTTTTGACGAAGAGGTATCATTTCTTGATAACCGGCGGAACCCCCGATTTCTGTATCTTGAAATTGCTTTAAAAGTTTCACAATAGTAAAATAAAATACGTCTGTAGGCCTACTACAGATTTTAGTGTCCTTTCTTATGAATATTTCTGTGTTACAATAAACATTTATGCCAGAAATTACCTGTGGTTCATATAAATCCACAAAGAGCCAACCACACCTTGATGGGAATAGGATAAGGAGCAATAATGGTGACAAATTTAAAGAAATGCATTTCTGAGTTTTATGTTATTAAAATTAAATAAAACATGTTAAACTGAAAAAACTGCGATATTTCTTAGTCCATGATTCCACTCCAGCATCGCCCATGCTAAACTGAGCCAATGGGGTTCTTGTATTGGGTTGGACAGCCTGTGACATCTCGTGGTGGCTTATGTGTGATGACTCAAGGCCGGTAAAGTAGTAGTACTGAAGAACTACTTGACCAAGTTTGGTAATTGCCGGGTTCCAAATAGGTGGCAATTAACAGCTACAGTAAAGTGCCGTTCTTGCACTAAGCCTGCTTGCACGCCAAGGGTCTACCCCCACCATCCGGCCGCGCGGTGAGTGCAGCGGTGGCTCATAGATTATACCTGTCAATATGTCACCTATTGAAACGGTAATTATCCGTAGTTGAAATCAACATAATTCATGTTTCGCAAGATGTATCAAATTAATTGGACTGTAGAATATGTAATTATGTTACTGCAGATATTTACCGTTTCAATAGGTGACATGTTGACGAGTATAACTTTTGAGCCACCGCTGCACTCACCGCGCGGCCGGATGGTGGGGGTAGACCCTTGGATGCAAGGGGATTTAGTGCAAGAACACGACTGCAAAGTACACTGTATGATGGCATATTATTTCGTGCTGATAAACTTTATTGTCTTATCATTATACTTTTACACTATTTTTATGGTACAATGTAGAGAGTTATCAACTCAGAGAATGTATTTTATTTTTCGATTAATTGTTTGATCATCCCTTATAAATGAAGTGACCCAGGTTAAAGTATAACTAACAATGTGTGTCATTTATTATATGCCGGGTAAAGAAAGTAATAGACGAACTCAGTATTATATTTATTTTGCCACATCGGTTATACATTGAATATTGAAATAAAGCAAGCATAGAGGATACAATCTATGATTCATGTAGTAGAACCATATTTTACTAACAGGCGATGATTAAAAGCTTAGAGAGTTGGATGTGGAGATTAAAATGGTGGCAACCATGTTTGAAGTGACGAGTAGACATCAACAATTGAAACCACTGGCGCTAGAAATTATCTACTAAAGTATTGGATGCTGGTCAGTCATCGCCTTGATATCTTCTAACCACGCGTGTAAGTAGGGACACTTGTTGCGCCTACTTGTCCTCCAACCACGCGTGGAAGTAGGGACACTTGTTGCGCCTACTTGTCCTCCAACCACGCGTGGAAGTAGGGACACTTGTTGCGCCTACTTGTCCTCCAACCACGCGTGGAAGTAGGGACACTTGTGGCGCCTACTTGTCCTCCAACCACGCGTGGAAGTAGGGACACTTGTTGCGCCTACTTGTCCTCCAACCACGCGTGGAAGTAGGGACACTTGTGGCGCCTACTTGTCCTCCAACCACGCGTGGAAGTAGGGACACTTGTTGCGCCTACTTGTCCTCCAACCACGCGTGGAAGTAGGGACACTTGTTGCGCCTACTTGTCCTCCAACCACGCGTGGAAGTAGGGACACTTGTGGCGCCTACTTGTCCTCCAACCACGCGTGGAAGTAGGGACACTTGTGGCGCCTACTTGTCCTCCAACCACGCGTGGAAGTAGGGACACTTGTGGCGCCTACTTGTCCTCCAACCACGCGTGGAAGTAGGGACACTTGTGGCGCCTACTTGTCCTCCTCGGAACTGTCGTCCGACAACGCACCACTCTCGTCTAAAGCGGAGAGCACCATGAGAGCGAGAGCCTTGACCATAGGACGGTCATCCTCTTCGATCTCAGGGTCGTTGTCGATGGCGTCATCGATCTCCTCCATAGTCATGTCGTATTTCGCCAGCAGAGTGGCTACTTCGTCACTCTTGAGGTAGGCGGCGATACTGTCCTCGCTGTCCCCGCTGTCCTCGCTGTCCTCGCTGTCCAGTTGCCGCTTTCGTCCCCCAAAATCCAAACGCAACCGCTTGGCGATTTCCAGGGGTGCTTCCAGTTCCCGCTTTCGTCCCCCAAAATCCAAACGCACCCGCTTGGCGACTTCCAGGGGTGCTTCCATTTGCTGCTTTCGTCCCCCAAAATCCAAACGCACCCGCTTGGCGACTTCCAGGGGTGCTTCCATTTGCTGCTTTCGTCCCCCAAAATCCAAACGCACCCGCTTGGCGACTTCCAGGGGTGCTTCCAGTTCCCGCTTTCGTCCCCCAAAATCCAAACGCACCCGCTTGGCGACTTCCAGGGGTGCTTCCAGTTCCCGCTTTCGTCCCCCAAAATCCAAACGCAACCGCTTGGCGACTTCCAGGGGTGCTTCCAGTTGCCGGCTATTTCCCCAGGGCACAGGCCAATGCCGCTTGGCGACTTCCAGGGGTGCTTCCAGTTGCCGGCTATTTCCCCAGGGCACAGGCCAATGCCGCTTGGCGACTTCCAGGGGTGCTTCCAGTTGCCGGCTATTTCCAAACCACAGGGGTGCTATTACTTGCCGGCCGTTTCTCCAGTTCCCAGGCCACCGCTTGGCGACCTCTCGGCTTCCTGGTCTGGCTTCCGCTACGCACGACACCACAACACAATAGCAAAATGAAAGGAATTCACAAAATATATGATTTTCAAAACAACGAGACATTGGCCTGGTGGGGGCGGGAGGGGGGGGGGGGGGGTTAATGTGTTGAGACATATATGCAGATGACATTTAGAGAAGGAATTTTAGGTTTTAACCCGGACAAAATTAGGAGAAAGCTGATTTTTTCAGGGTCGCTTACAAATTTTATTTTATATAACATACTTCGGGTCCGCCAAAATCCGCCTTGTGCGTTAGCCGCCATCTTGGAAAATGTCGGCGATTACAGTATTCCATTAAATCACTTGTTGTGAGTGCTCTATCAAACATAAAATTAAGTGAGTGGTGTCAAATGAAAGATAATATTATGATCAATAATAATAATGTATGGAATTTGAGTTATTTGTCATATTACAAATGAAGGAAGTAATTAAGTGATACACCGCATAAGTGGATATTTGTATTTTGATGATTTGCGATAAAAGTAATAACGTATCCATAACTTGTGTTTATACAAAACATAAATCGTATTTTGTCTTAAACACATGTGCCAAGTCTTATTCTATACCTTTAAAAATGTTTGAGATACGAGGTATTGTATATCTGCATGTGTCGTGGCCGCCATCGCCCCGGACAGAGCAAAACTCATTACCTTAGCCCATCGGTCAGTAACAACACATTAAAAGAAACTTGTTTTTACATGATGACTAAAGAATGTAATTGAGCTTCACTTAGACCAAAGTCACATATGTGCTTTAGTCGCCATGTTGAAAAATGGCGACGATTACAGTTTTGTCTTCAAACATGCTTTGTGAAGGCTACATATATAATAAAATAACATGAAGAATCTTATATAAAACCTAGTAGTTGGACTATACACTGTTCCTTGTCAAGATCAAACAATTAAAACCGCGCGGTTTTAATTGTTTGATCTTGACAAGGAACAGTGTATAGTCCAACTACTAGGTTTTATATAACGTTTTACCTGTTCTACTATGTTTCCAACTTTTAATTAACGATTCAGCATGGACCTGTCTGGAAACTCATATTCAGATTCATACTTGTTTGTTCCTGACTGGCTTAGAGAAGACCGTCCTGTTGGTGGACTTAGGCCTCGTGAGGGTGTGGTTGGTTGTTTTCAACGTTTTTGCAGGTCGCTGGAGAGGTGTTTTCTTTCATTGGCTAGGTTGAAAAATCATTTAACTTTTTTGTGCAAGTGTAAACAACATGGGATTGTTCCTAGGGGTTTCAGGATTAAAAACTCGTTTGCTCCTACTACCAGGGCTCATGGTACTCTTAGATCAGCTTCCATCTTATTGGTCAAAGAACAAATCAATTTTATCAGACATAAGATTTACCGGTTGCATAGGAGGATTGATTTTGAAGTGGGGCGGATTGTGGGGTTAGAGGATGAGAGGTTGGAGAGGGTGTGTGTGTCGATGCAGAGGAACTATGATGTTGAGTTTGGTCGGGTTAGGGAGTTGCAGAGGAAGAAGTTTGATAGTTTGTGGGATGAAAAGAAGACCTCAGAGCTTGTCCAGCGTGGGTTCACCCCATCTAATGAGTATGTTGAGAAAGTGGTTGTTAATCATTCCTCAAGAGTTCTTACTCAGGCTGAGAAGGTGGTGTTATCCCGGGGTATGGGTTTTGCTGTTACACCGAAGCAGGTGAATAAGTTCGATGTGGCCTGTGTTGTCGAGTCTTGCATGTACTTGGTTGATGAAGGTGAGAGGGATAGTGTCAGGGCTAAGGTGAAAGACACTTTAAAACAACATGGTGGTGTGAAGTCAAATTTAACTAGCCTAGAGCGGTCTATCCTTAAAGAACTTAAAGGAGATGATTCTATTATTATTCTTCCGGCTGATAAAGGTAGAAGCACGGTGTTGCTGGATAAAGAATGTTACATCTCAAAAATGCAAGATTTGCTTACTACGGATCAATATAAGACTCTTAAGAAAGACCCTACTAATGCTTATGACAACTTGGTGTATCGAGCGGTGAAGAAGTTGGATGGTATTTTGACTCCACAGGTGAGAACCCAGCTTACACCTCATTTTTCAAAACCTCCACACATTTATGGTTTACCCAAGATACACAAAGCTGCTTTGCCTTTGCGCCCTATTGTGAGTGCACGGAACTCCCCGTTTAGTAAATTGTCATCTTTTTTATTGAATATTCTGAAACCTTTGAGGGTTGGTATTAAATCATCCGTTAAGAACTCTCAAGAGCTTGTCAATATTCTGAGGGATGTACAGGTACACCCTGATTCTCCTTTAGTAAGCTTTGATGTGGTTAACTTGTTTCCATCGGTTCCGATAGCGGACACTCTAGATATAGTGAGACGCAAACTCTCCTCCGATAATTCTCTTCCAGACCGAACTTGCATGCCGGTTGACAGCATCATGGAACTTCTAACTCTCTGCCTCAACAACTGTTACTTCGAGTTCAATGGACAACATTTCCTGCAACTTGATGGCCTAGCCATGGGTAGCTGCCTCTCGCCGATATGAGCTGACCTGTATATGGACCATCTGGAAACAGAGGTTTTACAGGTGAGTTCTTTGTCTCCTGATCTATGGCTCCGTTACGTAGATGATGTTCTAGCCATCTATCGTGGTTCTCATGATGAGTTGCTTGTACTTCTAAATGAACTAAATGGTTTTCACCCAAATATCAAGTTTACAATTGAAGAAGAAAAGGAGGCTTCTCTTCCTTTTCTTGATTTGTTTATTACCAAAACTGAGTTGGGTTTGATAACTAAGGTTTATAGAAAGCCTACTCATACTGATCAATACATCAGAGCTGACTCTAATCACCCGACCCATGTTAAACATGGTGTTATGAAGTGTCTTGCCAACAGGGCCTCGACTAATTGCTCAAGAAACATCTTGGTAGAGGATGAGTTACAACATCTAGCTCAGGCATTCATAAAGAACGGATATCCTAATGATTTGTTTCGACGGGTTGTTAGTGGGGATCGTACGAGGAGGGATGAGGCTCTAGGGCAGGCTGTGACGACAGTTAAGACTATTACTCTAGATTATTATCCGAACCTGTCTGAGAAGATTCGTCGGTTACTAGCCCCTCATGGGATACGAATTGTTTTTAATTCTCCAGGGTCGTTTCGTAGTGTACTTACTGTTACTAAGCCTAAGAATGAGGTCCAGTCTTCCAAACATTCCGTTTACTTGATACCTTGTGAATGTGGCTCTGCTTATATCGGTGAATCTAAAAGACCTTTAGAGGTTAGATTGAAGGAGCTTATGTCGAACGTGAGACAGAGGAAAGTAGACGTACGTGTCTAGGTTAGCTGAGCATGTATTTGAGAATCATCACAACATTAGGTGGAATGAGGCGAAAGCGTTGTTGCATGAACAGAACCCTTATATTAGAAAGTTAAAAGAAGCTGCTTTAATGTCTGTTAACAATGAGGTTATTAGTTCACCTAGTATTTCGTTTCCGCACACCTGGAAGGAGTTTGTTCCGACGTTGTTTTGATGTGTCAGTTAGGTTAGGTTGGGCGGGTTGTGGTTGTTGTGAGGTGTGTGGTGCACCGCTTGTTAGAGTTGGTAGGCGCGGTGTGTCGTGGATCGAGGTGGCGGTGAAGGGGGTGTGTCTGTGTCAGCTGTCAGGTTACGAGTAGTGTGTTTTCGCCCGTTGAAGAGCTCTGATCAGGGCCAAAATATTTTTTTAATTTACAGGGTTGCGGTTTTAATTGTTTGATCTTGACAAGGAACAGTGTATAGTCCAACTACTAGGTTTTATATAACGTTTTACCTGTTCTACTATGTTTCCAACTTTTAATTATGAAGAATCTTAATTGAAAGATATGATTGGGAACTTCTATAAACAGGGGAAATTATTGTAAGTAATTAGATGAGCGTAGCGAATCTATCAATCAATTCAAATGGTTCATTCTCTCCATGCGCGAATTGTGTTCGTCCCACACCGGTCAAACGGTTCGACGGATTTGACCAAAATTTTAACCCAACACTCTTTAATACTCAAATTGACGATGTCAAGATGAACATAAAAATCCGTCAAGATGACAACCTACAAAAAATTAATTACCGAAAACATTTAAGTCTTAATTTCTGTTTATTGAAACTTACCGACGGATTTAAAATGTTTTGGGTTCGTGGTAGAATGGCCCATTCTAAGTAACACATGGTAAGTCTGAAAAAGGAGACCCTGTTCCCCGCCCCCTTCCCCCCCTTCTCCTCTGTCTCACTTAAGATTCCTTCTTCTGCAATTTGCCCTTCTTCTGCTGGACTCTCCTTATGACGACCCCCATGTTGATAAACAGTCAAATGCCATAGATGATAGAGCAACTCTTGTCTGTAATCCATCACCATCACTATTTGATGATAACGGTATGATAAGTAGAACGAAACATTTTGAACAGGCTATTGCATCAACCAACGGTTACTTGCACCCACGAACTGAGATATGCAAAGAGTACCAACATTAGAGTTGGGTGGGGGGGGTCCTTCCCATCGTGTACATGGCCTCGACCACCTCACACGAAATTGTCTTTGGAGATTTGCTCATGCATTGCATATTACTAGGCGTACTAAGCTTACGCTAGCGGCCGCATTCCTGGGAATTGGCAGAATAAAGCCCGGCTTATTTAAAAGTTTTCCAATCGGTTAATGTTTCAAGATATAAACATTGTCAATGCAAAAACTGCTGCATGCACCCTAATAGTGGAGAAGACATTAAACTTGGCAGACAGTGGTCCCCCAGTTGCAGAAGTTGGTAATGATACAGATTTCTAGTTATCTTAATTGGTCAAAATTCTCAAGACGTTGTCATTTTAATGGTATCGCCAGGATCTGCCAACACAGTCAATAAAGGAAATAATATTTCTCGGTTTCAGAGCAAGCTAGCAGAAATTGAAAAATTGCAGTGGGCTGTTTATGTACTGACATCATGTGAGTGACGCGACTAGTGCTTGTTTTAAAGAAGGAAATAAAGCGGGTCTTAATAATCATCATTAAAGGGATAGTCGGGTGAAAAACTTAAGAACTACCATTTGTAGATGTCCACCTTTAAATATAAAAAACATGACTAAAAGATACCATACTTTAAAAGCAGGCGGTTAAAAAATTAAAAAAAACGCGATTTTAGGTTTGTTGCTACCAAGTAGCACCGAGCAACTTTTCTCATGGTAATTCCCATATGAAAAAAATGTTGCCTTGAGAAAGTAAAACCACCGCTAAAATAGGGCACTGATCAAAAATCGATCAGGAGGTTTAATGTGCATCGTTTCCCTACCGATACCATGCTTTTTAGTACGAACGTGTACTTCTACAAGATACCCTGCAATTAATTTTTTTGTGACATGATGTGAAGGAAAGTTGAAATCTGTTTTGAGCGGTACTGTCCGCAGTCGCCGAGTGTTTCGCGGAGCGCGGGCTGGTCTCGTATAACACAATGAGTCCTCTGTCTATCGGGAAGGCGCCAGCGACCTCAGAACCGATACAGTTGCACTACGCTTTAGAAGAAAACGGCTCAGGGCTGCCGAAGGAAATCTAGTAGAATAGCTAATTGTTCACTATTTTTTTTCTTGCATTGAAGCAACCTTTGTCAATTGTATTTTACACATAACTGAATTTCATGGACTAATGACTAATTGGTGATTTTTTAGTTTTTCATCTGACTATCCCTTTAACAATCGTGAACTTCCCCATCCTCTCACGATGACTTAAGACAATCCACAACAAGTAAACGGTGTAGGAGGAATTGTTAACTGGCTCTTTATGGAGCTAAAATACATCATTGGATGGAGAGCGATTCTATTCATTCAACAAAATAGGCCTACTGCTAGACACAGTGTTGGAGCAATGTTCAATTTGTATAATTGGACACCTAAAGAAGTGAGAGCTATAGACAACATTTACTATGTGAATGATTATAAGTGCGGCAGTGTTTGGGAACATTGCCGTAAATATTAACTAAAAATGCGCTAACAAAATGACAGTAACAGTTACAACGTTAAACAAACTTTCGCCAAGACAGTGGCAATACCTTTGTTGTGGATATAAATAAATATAAAACATTGTTATTATTTGGCATTTAGTGACTTACGCGACAGCTTAGGTCACATGGCGTCTTCCGAATCAGATCCATTTTTCTTATATCGTGGGGGTCGTCATAAGGAGAGTCCAGAAGCTAGGAAGGGCAGGGCAAATTGCAGAAGAAGGAATATTAAGTGGGACAGGGGAGAAGGGGGGGGGGAGAACAGGGTCTCATTTTTCAGACTTACCATGGGCCCATTCTACCACGAGCTCAAAACATTACTTAAATCCGTCCGTAAGTTTCAATTAACAGAAATTAAAACTTAAATGTTTTCGGTAATTTATTTTTTTGTAGGTTGTCATCTTGACGGATTTTTCTGTTCATCTTGACATCGTCAATTTGAGTATTAAAGAGTGTTGGTTTAAAATGTTGGTCAAATCCGTCGAACCGTTTGACCGGTGTGCGACGAACAAAATTCACGCATTTAGAGAATGAACCATTTTGATTGATTGATACATTCGCTACGCTTATCTAATTACTTACAATTTTTCCCCTGTTTATAGAAGTTCCCAATCATATCTTTCAATTAAGATTCTTCATGTTATTTTATGTTATATGTAACCTTCACAAACCATGTTTGAAGACAAAACTGTAACCGTCGCCATTTTTCAAAATGGCGACTAAAGCACATATGTGACTTTGGTCTAAGTGAAGCTCAATTACATTCTTTAGTCATCATGTAAAAAACAAGTTTCTTTTAATGTGTTGTTACTGACCGATGGGCTAAGGTAATGAGTTTTGCTCTGTCCGGGGCGATGGCGACAACGACACATGCAGATATACAATAGCTCGTATCTCCAACATTTTTAAAGAAATGTAAATAAGACTTGGCACGTGTGTTCTAGACAGAATAAGCTTTATGTTTTGTATGAATGCAAGGTAAAAATACGTTATTACTTTTATCGCAAATCATCAAAATACAAATATCCACTTATGCGGTGGATCACTTAATTACTTCCTTCTATTGTAATATGATAAATAACTAAAATTACATACATTATTACTATTAATCATAATATTATTATTCATTTGACACCACTTACGTAATTTAATGTTACATAGAGCACTCACAACAAGTGATTTAGTGTAATACCGTAATCGCCGACATTTTCCAAGATGGCGGCTAACGCACAAGGCGGATTTTGGCGGACCCGAAGTATGTTATATAAAATAAAATTTGTAAGCGACCCTGAACAAATCAGCTTTCTCCTAATTTTGTCCGGGTCGGTATAGGAAATTGGGCTAAAGTAAGTGTTAGTGAAGTTGGTAAACTTACCGTCAGAGGGCAGCATGACGCACACGGCGGCCACGATCATCAACAAGGCGCAGAACTTCATGGTGACTTGTTGAGGCTTCTAGAAGGCAGTGAGGTAGCCAAGTAGGGCCCCAGGTTATATAGTAACTAGCCCCGGGGAAAAATGCTACTTGTTGCAGCGCCTATATCAGTAATCAGGCGTATGATATACCACCGGATATTACATCAATACGCACATACTTCAAGCCCTACACAATGCTACCAACGTACAAAACATACTCGTGACCAAGGGTGGAGATATATGGGCAGTGAACCAAAAGGGACAGAAATGGGTTGGCGCCCTTAGCCCACTTGTCTGTAATGCTACAAAGGGTGACAGGGCTCTACACTTCTTTGCGTGCCAGCCTAAGAAGTACCCTGCCAATCACTACACACAAAGTTCGACTTAGCCGTCGCCTACTTTGTTTACAGTTGTCAATATCAATCTTGTCTAAAATCTCAAGCGGTAGTCAACGGGGTGGACACACTGTTACAAATAGGGGAACTTCCCCTTTATACAGGGAGCGATACCCGTCCGTAGTCGAGTCGAGGCGACATTCTTCACATTCAGCTGTCGGTACCGGCTGAGAAGGTGAGTGCTTTGCTGAATAATGGGGATGATTGACATTTAGGACCTCCACAATACTATCGCCTCTCTTTGAGGTTATTGATTGGCAGGGTGCTTCTAAGGTTGGCATGCAGAGTACGCCTGTAACGGGAAGAAAGTCAAACTGATTGAAGTGTTGTTCGCTAAGGGAGCAGATATATGGGCGGTGAACCAAAAGGGTCAAACACCCCTCCATGTCTTGTGCGAGTCTGAACAAGACAATGTGGATGCAGTTACAACCCTTATCGCCGGCCTTGACTCCCACAACCTGTCTAAATACATGAACGCACGAGATCATAGGGGTGACAGGGCTCTACACTACGCCTGTAACGGTCATAAAGTCAAACTGATTGAAGTGTTGTTCGCTTAGGGAGGGGACATATTATGGGCGGTGAATCAAGATAGCCGAACACCGCTTCATCTCAACTGTTCGTCTCAGCAGTGTAGCGAGGAGTCGATACTATCCTTAAATAAATAAATAAATACATTAGTATTTATAGAGTCTACCCACTCAGTCACAAGACTGATTTTTAGTGGGGTACTTTAATTTAAAGCGACTAAATCAACCCTGTAGGCTCCAAACACCATCGACTAGTGAGCGATAGCCAATCAAAGATCGATATTTCAAACATAAAACATATGAATCAGTGATTGGACAGTGCGAACACCTGCAGACAAATGCCAGAATCAACAAGACCGATTCAGAACAACTTTGAAATTATTGAGTGCTTCGTTGCAAGGATGGCTCCAAAGTCACCGTTTACTTATTTTTAAGCCAAGAAGTGATGGAATTGAATCCACATTAGAAGTTAAAAAATCTTTAGCGGAAGCGGGATTTGAACCCAGGACCTTCTGCATTGGAAGCAGGGATGCTAACCACTGGACCAATGAGCATGGGCGTCCGCACGTGGGTTCAAGGGGGTGCGCTGCCAACCCCCCCCCCCCCCTCCCCCCCCCCCCATAGAAAATGAAAATGTCATCTTTATAGTATTACTTTCAAGTTTCATCATTCTGCTACGTTTTTTGTAAATGGAAATAGTATAACATTTTATTTTTTTTATGAGTCGAGTGACCTCAGGATTGGATTGAATGAATTGTGTACCCGTTATGTTATTGTAGACTCTTGACTGCTCAGCCTACCGGAAGTCTACCCGTTAGGCTGTTATTAATCTCATTACCTCAAACGTTTAATTTGTTTGCGATTTTTCGAATCTACCGGTACAAATGCGCCTGCCGTACCGGTAGATTAAAACGATCGTAAATAAAATACAGTTAAAGATAATGAACGGTAAATAATTCTTTAACCACAATAAAATTGGTGTATCACCATCACGTATTTCGTGCAGGCAGTATATTTATAATTAAACGGATTCAAAATGCAATATTGGCAGTACCGGCGCAACTTACTGAAGTCAATGTGTTAAATTTGAAAGTTAATCTTTTGTATGGAATGTTTATCATTTTAGAAAACTGAAAACTGTCGATGCACACCCTTAAAGAAACAATGGTCGCCATCGTCAACTGAAATGTTTCAAATTGGAGCAAAATCATCTTCCTGAAATTAGTACTCTGATTTTTCACAGTATATGATTGATAACGTGTCACGCACAATCACGCCTGACTTACAGCACGAGCTCTCCCCCACCCCCTACTCTATAGTATATGAATCACTACGTTTACCACCAGCCTCAGAACGCATTGAAAGAAAACGGCTCAACTTCAAAACGGTTTAACTCCAAACCACGAAGCGAAAACGCTGTTCCTCGATTTTATATCAATACGACATCTTTGTTCTGCACCCTATACAATGTGCTAAGCTTAAAGTTGTTCACGTGCTTTTACCGAACAGATAATAGGTCTAGTTATGAACTAAAATAGTCTAATGTTAATGATAGCACGTTGTGGGCCAGTATTTAGTGTCTAAAAAACAAAAAATAAATCATTGTGGCGGTGTGAAAGCGTTTTCAACCGTATATCAAGGAAAGTCGAACCGCATTACTCAACTCAATCTGATTTCGGTAGAGTATTGACCTCAATGTGAATTGGTGGTGTTTATCAAGCATTTGAAGCCGGTTTGAAGTCGAACCGTTTTCGTTAAATACGTATTGAGGCCCGTGGTATAAACGTAGTGTATATATATATATATATAGTCGTCTATAGTCGTCGTACAACAACTTCGGTAATGCTTCCGTCACGGGTGGGTGAGCGGCAGCCAACCAGCGACCGTGGCTAATTCAAATACCTGCTCGGGTTGGCCGAGACCGTAAACACGTCATTGATTGATGACGAAAGTATTACCGAAGTTGTTGTAAGAGAACTATAAAGTCGTCGTACAACAACTTCGGTAATACTTTCGTCATCAATCAATGACGTGTTTACGGTCTCGGCCAACCCGAGCAGGTATTTGAATTAGCCACGGTCGCTGGTTGGCTGCCGCTCACCCACCCGTGACGGAAGCATTACCCAAGTTGTTGTTCGACGACTTTACCCCCCAGTGCGCGTGCTATTTGCCCTATAATGTAAATCACGGTGAATTGGCAAAGAATTCTTAGCATTGTCGCTCAGATATTCATAAATACAAAACGTGTTGGCCATTCATGACATCAACACTTCTGACACTAGACGCAATCTGGGCCGGCGATAGCTTATCGCTTCGTGTCGTGTGGCAGCCCAACGGAAATAACTTGGTTTTCCATACATTAAATATACGGAAGACTTAAAATATATGTAAAAAAATTTGGTTTGTAAAAAAATCCTTATTTAATTTTCACTGCTTGTTGCCAGTCTTTCTGGCGCTACAAAGATTATAAGCTATGGAATATGAGCAATAGTGACAACCAGTGGTGTATTCCTAAAATATGCCGGGCTAGGCGGCGAATTTACGAGTGCACGGGGGGAAGGGGGGGGGGGGGATGGACATTGTTTTAAGTGGCCGGAAAAAGATTTTACAGAAATAAAACCTGAATACATGACGACGTTGAGATATCATATTTTTTCTCAATTACAGATATTGTGAATACTATACATGGGTTCTTGAAATTTAAACAACAGTACTGTGAAAAAGCGCCTAGGCGCAAGCCCGCCTAGCACTGGTAACAAAGTTCATTATTGTAATAACTTATTATATTGTCATCCATGGCAACGACCAAGCCAATATTTTTAAATTATTGATGGAGTACTTTGCTAAATGCAGATACTATTATTTCGAGATAGGCAGGGATATATTTGCGGTTTTATTTTGGCAGTTTTTCACTAAAATTGTGTCGGTTGATTTTTGTTTAGGATATTACTCGTAAAATGTGATGATGACAAATAACAACAAACTTCGAATGCTACGTGAATGTTCAATCATAATTTTTAACTTTTTTTTTAGTTCCAAGGGCTCGTCGAAGAAAAATAATTTTCATAATTGGTCTAGAAAGCCGTGATTTGCTCTATCTAAGTGTCCTGGATAGCTTTTTCACTGTCATGCATTGTTGTCATTGAAGATCTAGAGGGCCGTGATTAGCTCCATATAAGGGCCCTAGATCAATTCTGAAAAAGGTCTATTAATTAAAATCCCAGTTCTAGAAGGCTCAATTCCAAAAATAGCCATGTAATGTTGCCGTGTTTTGTTTCGGACAAACATTGAATATGCACCAATCAAAGAAAGATACAACAATGGAGTGGCCTAGCAACACGTTGTTTCTCCACCTGTGATGTCACAAGTCTTGTGCTATTGGGTAACACCCTATAATCTATTTACTTTCTAATCTATCTTAATCTATCTACATTTACGCACCACCGACCCACATTGATAGTGTTTTAATTGGTTTTGATAATCGTTCAATAAAACGTGTGGTATCTTATCACTTGACTAAAACGTCGGTTTGATGCAGGAAATAATTAACACCGACGTCGGCATTTGTCTATCGCACTTTGGTTTTATTGTGATTAATTTGATTTCTGTATGTTATCTCGTATTCGTCGCAGTATTATTGCTGGCGTTTCACCGGATGTGGTTTTGAATAGCAAGCAAGAGAAGGAAGCCAATAATCTGTAAAAAATAAATATTATATTTACAATTATAATGATAATTATTATAATACTTATTATTATAAGTATTTAAAAATATATAAAGATTGGTAAGATAAGGAGCTCAAAGATAAGGAAGGAACTTGGAGTGGAGAGTCTAAACTTTAAGCTGGGAAAAGAAAGATTGCGGTGGTTTGGCCACATGAAAAGAATGCAGGAAGACAGGATCCCGAAAATTGATTTTGAGAAAGAAGCAGGGAAAAAGAAAAGAAAGAGGGGAAGACCAAGACTGAGGTGGGAAGAAGTGATAGCAATGGACGTGGAAAGAAGAAATGCAACTTGGGAAGAGGTCAATCAGGAACGATGGTGGGAAGATAGAAAAGTATTGACAGAATTTGTAGAAAGAGCAGAGGAAGAAGAAAGTGAAGAGGAGGAGCCGGAGGAAGTTAACATAAGGGAAGCGTCAGGCATGGCCAGCCGGCTTCGATGCACCTAGGGGCCAGAATATGATGGGATTAATTTCCTATCCCCTACCCGACTTCATTGTTGGACACAGGGAGCAGATATAAAAAAAAATATATATTATTATTATTATCATCATCATCATCATCATCGTCATTATTATTATTATTACTACTATTATTATTATTATTATTATTATTATTATTATTATTATTATTATTATTATTATTATTATTATTATTATTATTATTATTATTATTATTACTATTATTATTATTATTATTATTATTATTATTATTATTATTATTATTATTATTATTATTATAATTATCATTATTTATTATTATTTTGGTTTTTATCATTATTATTAGTATTATTATTGTTATTATTATAACTATTACACAAAAATAATGACAATAATAATCAAAATCTTTCTCATCGTCTGGATTAGCCATTGTTGCACAAATATGAGACGTTAAGCCCCATTAATCAATCAATCTTTTAGTGAGGGCCTTGCTCAACGACCAATTACTGTAAATCATAAACATGACACCGGCATCCATTTTTGATATTCATTGACATCCGGCAGCCCCGACAAAAGTACTTGTTTGCTGACACAGTTATTTCAATGCCCACATGCAGGAAATGAAATACTTAAAGTATCACTAAATACCAAAATAGAATATTAGAAAACGTTGCGTGTGGTTCTTGCACTAAACCCTCTTGCACGCCAAGGGTCTACCCCCACCATCCGGCCGCGCGGTGAGTGCAGCGGTGACTCATAAATTATACATAACGGCATGTCACCCTATTGAAATGGAAATAGGTAATCAAAATTGAACTAGGACCCTTTGATAGAATTAATTACGATCTTCTAAATCTTAAATGACAACAATGCACAACAATAAAAAATGAACCTTGACATAACATTTGAAAACTAGTTTTTATTGTTGTGCATTGTTGTCATTGGAGATTTAGAGGACTCCTAGATCAATTTTGAAAATGGTCTTAATCCACAGAATCAATTATTCAGGAATCAAAATAATTTCTTACATTTAGGGATTTGTTCATTCTGGGGGGTTTTATTTATTTTAAAATTGTTATTTTTTCTACATATTTATTTATTTATTCTAATTACAATTATTTAATAATCATCATCAAATGGAATGTTCAAGTTGGATGAGAAAAGCAGCCTACGCCTACCTTATGATACATGGAACAATAATAACATTTAAATAATTAAGGTTGGGTTACACACTTTCCTAAGAGAGTCGTATGCATAGTCAAGTGTCAAGTACAGGGTTTGTTGCTATGGATATGTTTTATTTAATGCTATTTTCCATAAGAAAAAACTCCATAGCAACCATAAACAAATCACATACTTAGCTCGACTGTGCATTCCGCCCTTAACAGGGAAGGATACCTCTACGTCAAAAACCGCACAAAATTTTCATTTTTAAATTATATCACAAGAATGGGCTTCGAAATCGAAAATCTGAATCAACAGCGCACTGTGGTTTAGTAAACCCTACACATTGAATGTGCTAAGTCGTGACTTAAATTATAATCAGTATGTTTTTTTATAAATAATCAATTTAATTACTAATTATCGAATTATAATCAAAATACTACGCTTATGGTTATAATATTTTATTCAATCTGTAGGGCTTACCAAGGCAAAGTTCGCTGCTGATTTAGATTTTCGATTTCTTGTTGCAATCTTGAGATATAATTTAAAAATGAACATTTTCTGCGGTTTGTGACGTAGAGACTATCCTTTGCCCTTAACATTGTATTTACTTAGGATCGCTACCATTGGCCGGATTTATAAAACGTCGCCTCTCATTGGCTGGGCTAAGAATTTTAGGTATAAGAGCTGACGTTGCTATGGTTTCCTTAGGAAAGTGTGTACACGAACGCCATTATGCTTTAGGCTTGATTTGATTTTGTTAAGAGCGAAGGGTAGTCTCTAGGTCAGAAACCGAAGAAACTTTTGGCCGAAGTACCCCTAGCCTTTCACGCTCGGTTGACTTTTTGAGGCAAAGTGGGTGTGTAAAATAAGCACATTAGGGGCTGGCCCAGAGTCCTTTCAAGATTTTTCTCGCTCGCCGTTCATTGGTTACTCTGTGAAGGTGGATTGCGGCAGTTGCTTTTGTATGTCACCAGAAAAAATTTCTATTGAAATGTGCTGGAGTCGTCCGAGCCAGGCTTGGACTCGGTCTACGACCCTGCCTAGTCGCATTGTTCAGATGAACAAAAGAAACCACTGCGCTTTTTACAGATATCCTTTTTGATGATAGCATTGTATATTTTTCTTTTCAGTATTAATATGTGAATAATTCGATAAACAACTGATTTTGATTTATGTTTCTACGATAAAAAATAAGGTAAATAAATATTATACTAGCCTATATTAGAGGAATACAATAAGCGTAATTTTTATCGTAGAGACAAAAATCAAATTGCTGTTAACATTCAAATGTTCACATTATAAAGCTGACAAGATAAAAGTATAATAATTAATAATCACAAAAAACATCTCGCTGTAAAAAGGGTAGTGGTTGCTTTTGTGCACTTGAACAATGGGGCAAGGGTTATGAGGCTGCCAATTTGAGCACTGGCACCTGTGACTGAGGCCCGGGCGGGAGGGGGTTAGGGGGGTGGGGGTAGGGCAAGGAATCTTACTACCTGTGATCAGAGATCAGGAAATACTTTCTCTGTTTGCTTCCAAAGATAGTAATAGGATTCAATGACGGAACAATATTACGTGTTGGTAACAAGAACTCTGCGTTCCATGTTTGAATCCTAGCTTGAGCATGGTTGTCGTGTAGTGTCATCTTGGTGTACGAATATACGAAATACAAATACGATTTTAGGTAACTCGCGAGGTTCTTATTCGAGATTCTAGCTCGAGAGTTCCCCGGTTCGATACTGTTATCGGCAATCCCGACTGATGCACTTTCCGATGTTTTCCTCAGTAGTGGTAAACAAGCCTCCCAAGTTCCTACCAAACTATCCACATACTTTTCTAGTTTTCCATCTAAAGAGACGTCATCGGGAAACAATAATTTGCACCATACAGCAGGAATACGTACGAAAAATTATTATTATTACTCACTGCCCTGCATAATTGCGTGGGATTGACTATAGCCTTCTCAACATTCCTTGGTCTTCTGACGTTAGGATAAAGGGTGAAAGACTGAAATCGAAATACAAACACTAGTATGTTTGATCCCTCTTTATGGAAACATATTAATGAAAAGTTCTGTAAGTACAGACAATCACATGCAATTCAAAGTACGGGTCAGAAGTGGATTTAGAAACAAAGTGTCAAATCAATAATCTAATCACAAATGTAGCATTGTCTGCTGTGTCATAAGTTTGAAACAATGTAACAACATTAACCCATCAACAACAAAATCATGAATTCTATTACATGTTTTTGTAGATGAAGTGTTATGGAATATGTGTAACGATGACAGAATCACACACATAATAAATTGTGTAATCTGTCTCTGTGGTAATTAGTGAAAATTGAAATAGTCACAGATATGCCCAATCGAACACTTCCAGGTTCCCAAGCTCGAATATACAACAAAATATCACCTAAAACATTTCCTTTTGTAATACAAATCGAAATATGAACGATAGAAAACAAAATTACTATCATATCGAACAGTACCAGCAAAGTATTGTCCGATCGAACATTTCCTTGGTTGAAAATACAAAACAAACTTTCGCGCAATTGAATGTACCCCAGAGTTGTCATACATAACAAATTTACACATCAATCAATCACGTAATTATATAAAACAAAACCAATTATCAGTAATGCAAACAAATTACGTTCATATAGGAACAATTCCTTTAAAGTACAAAGTATCGCCCGATCGAACATTTCCTAGCTTGAAATACAAAACAACGTATCGCGCTATTGACCATATCCAAGCATTGACTTACGGAACAAATTATAAATAATACAAAACAATGTATCGCGCAATTGATCATATCCAAGCATTGACATACGGAACAAATTATAAATAATACAAAACAATGTATTGCGCTATTGACCATATCCAAGCATTGACATACGAAACAAATTATAAATAATACAAAACAATGTATCGCGCAATTAAACATATCCAGGCAGTGACATACGGAACAAATTATAAATAATACAAAACAATGTATCGCGCAATTGAACATATCCAAGCATTGACATACGGATTAAATTATAAATAATACAAAACAATGTATCGCGCTATTGAACATATCCAAGCATTGACATACGGAACAAATTATAAATAATACAAAACAATGTATCGCGCAATTAAACATATCCAAGCATTGACTTACGGAACAAATTATAAATAATACAAAACAATGTATCGCGCAATTGAACATATCCAAGCATTGACATACGGATTAAATTATAAATAATACAAAACAATGTATCGCGCTATTGAACATATCCAAGCATTGACATACGGAACAAATTATAAATAATACAAAACAATGTATCGCGCAATTGAACATATCCAAGCATTGACATACGGAACAAATTATAAATAATACAAAACAATGTATCGCGCTATTGAACATATCCAGGCATTGACATACGGAACAAATTATAAATAATACAAAACAATGTATCGCGCAATTGAACATATCCAAGCATTGACATACGGATTAAATTATAAATAATACAAAACAATGTATCGCGCTATTGAACATATCCAAGCATTGACATACGGAACAAATTATAAATAATACAAAACAATGTATCGCGCAATTGAACATATCCAAGCATTGACATACGGATTAAATTATAAATAATACAAAACAATGTATCGCGCTATTGAACATATCCAAGCATTGACATACGGAACAAATTATAAATAATACAAAACAATGTATCGCGCTATTGAACATATCCAAGCATTGACATACGGAACAAATTATAAATAATACAAAACAATGTATCGCGCTATTGAACATATCCAGGCATTGACATACGGATTAAATTATAAATAATACAACCAATGTATCGCGCCATTGAACATATCCAAGCATTGACATTTGACATACGGAACAAATTATAAACAATACAAAACAATGTAGGTCTATCGCGCAATTGAACATATCCAAGCATTGACATATCATTGACAATTAAAAGGAAGCGAACAAAATGATCCACATGGGTGAATTTGTTTTGTATACTACATTTTGTCTGCGTTTATCATCCGACTTCTTCTATTCTTCGAGTGAAACATACAGATCTACTTATATCAATAAAGATCTACGAACTAATGCGATACGAAACAGCGGTTGCGACTGTAGTGCCTGGAATGTTGTAGTTGGATGCAAACTAATGCAAACCATATCGAGTACATCAGGCATAAGCTGTTGTGAATGTATGTCTCCTCTTTATCATTTGTGAAGCAATGAGGTTAAATTATTATTTCTACAATGTGTATGGACACAAAATCATTCCGATCTGTCCTATACCCGTTATCACTTAAATGTTGTCAAGACTTTTAATTGTTTGATTAATTAATTCATTAATTAATTATTGTATATTATAATATTACGTAAATCTTCGTGGTTCATTTTTATCTATTGAATTATTTTACGGTCAAGAACCACGTTTATATTATAAATATGTATTTACTTTACATTTCTTTCTAGAGGATTGAAGGAGTAGGAGGTGCATTCCTTTCTATACACGTAGGGTAAAAAGGTAAAAAAAAACGACTTTGCCGGGAATCGAGCTTAGGTCTCCCACTTGCCGGGCGGGAACTCTGACCACTGAGCTACAGAGACGGCGAATTACAATTTGTCTTATTTGTTGTTTGTAATTGCATTGTTTTTATAACATGTGAAGATGGCAGATTGCACTGCCATTCAACTACTCATGAAATAACCTTGAATTTCACAAACTCTCCTGTTACCTAATGTAATAATCAAACAACAAACAAGACACATTGTAATTCGCCGTCTCAAATCTCAGTGGTCAGAGTGCCCGCCCGGCAAGTAAGAAACGTGGGTTCGATTCCCAGCGGGGTCGTTTCTTTAACTTTCTGTCTTATATGTCACACACACACACACAATTTGTAATTAATTAATTGTTTCTGGATAACTATATCGTTGGAATTGTGCAGGGGAAATTGATCTACCCTTGAATTCAACCGCTCATCTGAGTTTTCGAGGTGGTTGTGGCTATGGGGGGGGGAGGGGGGGGGGGGTTGACAAATAAAGAGGAAGCTTGAAATGCATCCAAAGCTGGACAAATTATTTTCAAAAACAAATTATAATATAATTGCCGCAGGATGGTCTGTGTCGATGACCGGCGGCAATATCGTCACTGGTCGCGAGCCGGTAGATGAGGAACACTAACGTATAGTAACTAACAGCGTAATTATTTATTTAGTTGTAATTAATTATAATTATCATACTTAGTATGATATAGATATATTTGGCTATGCCATACATTTTGGCAACGATGCTAATCGAGAGAGTGTGTGATACATGAAAATGAAAAACCGCCACATAATACCCATCCACAAGCTAGAATCGAACCTGGATCTCAGGAACCGCGATTTACCACACCAACACCTGTTTCTGTGTGTATTATTGGCCCTGCGTTTACTTCTGTTTGCTACTACGAATAACAGTGTTGAAGGGATTTTCAGTTTCACAACTACATTAGTTCAATGAGGCGGAATGGTATTTCAAGATGTTCCGGCGAACACTTGTTGGCCTGAGGCTTTTGTATCCTGTCTGTCGCCGTCTAGCTATTGTCGCGAGGAAGGGTAGGTGGGCGGGCGCTAGCCACTCCTCGACCAAGCCTCCAATTCCACAAGAATAAGAAGTTCATCGAAACATCTACAGAGGACAGCACTATCACAGCAATTTTAATCAATCAGAAATCACCTCAATGTCCCGTCATTGATACATTTATAGTACTCAACTTTCCAATACTGGCTATAAAGAATTAAAGTTCAAACTAAGTTGAATAAAAAATTATAATTTATAATTCCTTCGAGTTGCGAATTCCAAATTCATATATTTTTAGCTCTTTTAACCAACATAGTTCGGCAGGCATCTGTTTACTGCACGAAACAAAAAACCGTACTGAAATTGAAGCAATGGTGTAGACGCTACGAGGTTTATACTAAGACCGGGGGGGGACTTCGCCCTTAATTGTATCTGAAGATTGCAACAAGAAATCGAAAATATAGATCAACAGCGCACTGTGTTTTGGTAAGCCCTACAGACAATGAAATATAACCATTAGCGTAGTTATTTTGATTACTTATTCGATAATTAGAAATATAATTAATTATATATACAAAAACATACTGATTACAATGTAAGACACAACTTAGAGCATTCAGTATGTAGAGCTTACTAAACCACAGTGCACTGTTGATTAAGATTTTCGATTTTGAAGCCCATTCTTGTGATATAATTTATAAATTAAAATTTTGTGTGGTTTTTGGCGTAGAGGTATCCTTCCGACCTTTACATACTCACTAACGAAACAATGAAATAATTGGTAGGTGGCTCGTTGCTCCAGTGGTTGCATCCCTGCTTCCAATGCAGAAGGACCCGGGTTCAAATCCCGCTTCAGGCAGAAGTTTTTTAACATTTAATGTGGATTCAATTCCATTACTTCCTGGCTTAGGAATAAGTAAACGGTAACTTTGGAGCCGTCCTTACAACGAAGCAGTCAATAAATTCAAAGTTGTTCTGAATCGGCCTTGTTGATTCTGGCATTTGTCCGCAGGTGTTCTCACTGTTCAATCACTGATTCATATCTTTCTTATTTGCCATATCGATCTTTGATTAGTTATCGCTCACTCGTCGATGGTGTTCGAAGCCTACAGGGTTGGTTTAGACGCTTTAAATTGAAGTACCCCCACTGAAAATCAGTTTAGTTACTGAGTGGGTACACTCTAAATGTGAATTATTTATTTTATTTTTATCTATCCAGTTAGTTAGTAAGTTTACAAGATGACCAACAGATAGCGCCAGTGTCCGATGGCATCGATAGCCCCGCCCTCGAACGTCGTCCGGGAAATGTAGCGGCGAGATTGTTTATCGTAGTCTCCCGGGGCCTCATTCCAGTACATTTGAAAACTTAAACCCAGTGTTAGCCAATAGCCAATCAGGAGTCAGCAATTGAGACGCCGATGGAAGGAAGGCATTGTTGAAAAAACGAGACAAAATCAAAACAATAACAAACAAAAACAGGCCAATAACCTCAAAATGTTGACAAAATACTAAATAAAACTACATATTGACTTATATATGACTATATAATGTACTGTAAATACACACAATTGTTTATAAACTTCAATAAACACATAAAGTAACGTATCCATGAAATAGGATATCCTCAATAAAGAATTGAAATGTGACATTTGTGAAACTACACACACGGGCATTGACAAAATGGTGGCATTTCAGAGTATTGTTGAGATAACTCTTCTTAACCCTACTATATCAGACAGTGTCATATTTTGCCTCCGAATTATGCAGGGAAGCCTGTGTAGGAGTTAACCCCAGGGTAATTTTAACATGGGGTTAGCGAGAGTTAAGAAGAGTTAAGAAAATGTACAGGAATCAGGCCCCGGGGGCCTGATTCCTGTACAGTTTACGAACCGGATGTGGACCAACCGAACGAAGGATTCACGGAGAACTGGCCCCTGGAGAACTGACCCCCCTATAATTAAAACCGCGAGCGGAGAAGTGGCCCCCTACCCCCGGAGAAGTGGCCCCTCCCCCCCGGAGAAGTGGCCTCCTCTTGATATTCTGTCGTTGCTGCCCAATATTTTCAGAATGGTCTATATAATCGTAAACTCCCGTTTACGCGCACTTTTTAAAAAGTAGCGAGAAGAAAATACTTACTATAAATAGGTAGCTGTAGCGTCTATCAGTTGTTGGCTTAGGAATTTGTAAACGGTGACTTTGGAGTCGTCCTAGCACCGAGGCACATAATAAATTCATAAGGTTGTTCCGAATCAGCCCTGTTGATTCTGTTGCTGTCCTTGGGTGCAATCGTCCCGTGACTTTGGTGAATTTTGACCCAAAAAAAATATTGACCTACGCAATTACTTTTTGTGAACATCTGCTATATTTGGTTTTGTAATTTGGGCAAGTGGTTCGATCAAAATATGCAGATTACCAAGAAGGGATGTGATGCACATTTTTTAGTGTTTGAGCGTATATGTGTCACAGTTTTCAGGCCATTTTAGATTAGTACCATGCTCTAGTATCTATGTGAAAAAAAAGAACTTAATAAAATATGATGTTTGAAAATTGCTTTTTGCTCATAGACCAGCTCCCAGATAGGAAAAGAACACCCCCAACCCCCCTCCCACCACCACCATGCGGAGAAGTGGAGTCCCATATTTTATGATAGGGTGGTTATTTTGGAGTAGACATACACCTTTTTGCCAGTTGGCCAGTGGTGGATGCGGGGGATCAAACGAGCAATTTCGGTCCAGTTTGACTTCTTTTTTGAAAAAGTAAAAACAAAATTATTTCCAGGGCATACAAGAAAATGAAAATGTGGATAAAACTATATTTTTTATTCCTTACACGAATCAAAGGCCTTAAATAGATTGCATTCAACGATTTGGCCGTGATAAAATAAAAACAGTAAAAAATTCAACACAATTAATCCTTTGGGCACCCCTACCCCGCACCCACTACTGGCTGCTGGCTGCTTGACTGGAAGACATGGAAGGAAATACTTAGAAGACATTGCCGCAATCTAAAGAAATGTTTTTTCAACATTTGATTTTTCAGTGACAAATCCAAAAGCTGCAAATATATTAGAAAGCTGGGAAATGGTCTTCTACTTATTTGCGGGAAGAAATATTTTCAAATGACACTCAGGCTCCCTGTTCGATACAAGCGACAACTCGACATTTCGATATTGTAAAAGCTTACAAAGTTTTGCGTGAGATAAAAAAAATAATAGGTCATTACACTGTTGTGAATAAATAAATAAACAATGCTCAGTATTAGATTTAAATAACGCGCTCAATTTTCGTAATAAAGACCATCTAGTAAACTTTCGTCATTATTTAGGCAAGGAGGCCACTTCTCCGGGGGTAGGGGGCCACTTCTCAGCTCGCGGTTTTAATTATAGGGGGGCCAGTTCTCCAGGGGCCAGTTCTCCGGTCACCCGAACGAAGGACGTGCATTGTTTTGGGTTAGTGCGAATAACAACAAGAGAGTAGAGAGATTTCAGCGTGCGACCCGACTGGTTCTCCGAGTTGTTTGGACACCGTCAAGATGAAAGTGATTGTCATCTGTTTCATTGCTGTCTTGTGGCTGCAGCTGCCGACTGAAGGTAGGACTACTTGCTGTCTTGCTCGGTGTTGTGTCTTATCACATTTCACAGCTTAGTTAGTACTTTCATCAAACGTGTTCGACACACAGCTTGAAAAGCGGTTTGTCATTTTTTTTTTAACAATTTTCGGTTCAAAATTTATTTTTGGCCATAATACGGGCTAGGAAGTA
Source organism: Isoperla grammatica (assembly GCA_945910005.1). Taxonomy (NCBI): domain Eukaryota; kingdom Metazoa; phylum Arthropoda; class Insecta; order Plecoptera; family Perlodidae; genus Isoperla; species Isoperla grammatica. The sequence goes on along the minus strand of OX246744.1, from coordinate 18,757,899 downwards.
GATGTAGATAATATTATGATCAATAATTATTAATTATAGATAGAAAGTACGCCTAATTATTTGTAAAAGCTGTGTGGTGTGTTTAAAAAAAATAATGTAATATTAATTGTCTTTGAAAAAATTAGACAATTACAATTAGATTCAAACATCTTTGAACATTGTTTTAGAATTTACGCACATCTTAATAATCGAATAGTTCCAAAATTTTAAAAAATAATATTGTAATTTTAAATCAAAGATTTGAACAAGAAAAACCTTACATTCTTTCGCTTTTTTTCTATTGGAGGGGGTGGGCCGATATTTATATTTTATGGCCCATTCTCATAATCATTTTTTTAACATCTCATTATCTCACAGAACTTAACGTACATATTATAATAGTGTTGTAATATTTATTGTGTTTTCCTTTACTCGCTTATTTTGTATTAAATAATGATTGTATATATATGTATATATATATATATATAAATGATAATAACGCTGGTTGTATTCAAGAAATATCCCTAAGTGTTTAGGTACCTCACTAGTTTTAATAAAGCAAAACTCAATCAGTCAATTTAAATTAAATACATAAATTAATACATTTAGTCTACCCACTCAGTTACAAGAATTTATTTTCAGTAGCGAGTTTGGTACCACAATAAGTCCATATCGCCGCGAGACCCCCCACCCCCCGCGCCACGTATTACAAATCCGAGGTATAGTTGGACCAAGGCCAAGCAAGTACAACATCAATTAGCACAGCATACAAGTACTCTCACGTTTTATGGAAACTTTACTCTCGCGGTTTGTGAAAATGGTACCGCGGATTGCGAGTGGATTCACTTTGGGAGACTTGACTTGAGCGGAGAAACATTAGTATTGATGTCAAGGTTTGTACCTTGGCGAGGTTTGCAGGGCCATACCATATTTCTATTGCCCCCACCCCTCTCACCACACGCCTACACACTCTTTCAACTTATCTAATGAAAATGCCAGATATTGTTATTAATTTTTCAATTTCAGTGTTTATAATAATATTCACCATTATAAACGCATTTCGGTGTTGGCGCTGATTCTGCATTTAGGCATTTCCAGAAATAAACGAACTCCTTATATTCCATATCATGTCTTGAAAATGTAAATATTGATTACTTTCTATTTTTAGGGTTGAAAGTTTAGTGATGGATTTTTCCCTGAGTATTTCTTTTCCAAGCATGTACATTTTTGTAAAAAAAAAAAAAAAAAAAAAAAAAATAATGTAGTAGGCCTATAATAATTCCTAAGAAGAAAATTCAATCATTGTCTCATTTATTAATCACTTTTATAACTGAATAGGACATTCATAAATAAGAGCGTAAATCAGTAAAAAGAAAAAGAAGAAAATTAACAAAATACAAACATTTATTTTTTAATATTTATTTATACAATATTTTTTAATATTTATTTTTAATCTATTTTTAATATTTATTTTTACTTTATTTTTAGATATATGTATTTTTAAAATAAATGCGGTGGGTCTCTATAACCACGTATGACGTGTGTGCGTGTGTCCGTGTCCGTGTGCGTGTGCGTGTGCGTGTGCGTGTGCGTGTGCGTGTGCGTGTGCGTGTGCGTGTGCGTGTGCGTGTGCGTGTGCGTGTGCGTGTGCGTCTGCGTGTGCGTGTGCGTGTGCGTGTGCGTGTGCGTGTGCGTGTGCGTGTGCGTGTGCGTGTGCGTGTGCGTGTGCGTGTGCGTGTGCGTGTGCGTGTGCGTGTGCGTGTGCGTGTGCGTGTGCGTGTGCGTGTGTGTGTGTGTGTGTGTGTGTATGTGTGTGTGTGTGTGTGTGTGTGTGTGTGTGTGTGTGTGTGTGTGTGTGTGTGTGTGTGTGTGTGTGTGTGTGTGTGTGTGTGTGTGTGTGTGTGTGTGTGTGTGTGTGTGTGTGTGTGTGTGTGTGTGTGTGTGTGTGTGTGTGTGTGTGTGTGTGTGTGTGTGTGTGTGTGTGTGTGTGTGTGTGTGTGTGTGTGTGTGTGTGTGTGTGTGTGTGTGTGTGTGTGTGTGTGTGTGTGTGTGTGTGTGTGTGTGTGTGTGTGTGTGTGTGTGATATCAATGTTGTTGTGTTTACAAGTGGTGCTTGGGTGGTTGAGAGGGAGGGGCACGTGACCATGTGACCTTATGCCACTCTGTGTGATATCAATGTTGTTGTGTTTACAAGTGGTGCTAGGGTGGTTGAGAGGGAGGGGCACGTGACCATGTGGCCTTATGCCACTCTGTGTGATATGAATGTTGTTGTGTTTACAAGTGGTGCTAGGGTGGTTGAGAGGGAGGGGCACGTGACCATGTGGCCTTATGCCACTCTGTGTGATATCAATGTTGTTGTGTTTACAAGTGGTGCTAGGGTGGTTGAGAGGGAGGGGCACGTGACCATGTGGCCTTATGCCACTCTGTGTGATATGAATGTTGTTGTGTTTACAAGTGGTGCTTGGGTGGTTGAGAGGGAGGGGCACGTGACCATGTGGCCTTATGCCACTCTGTGTGATATCAATGTTGTTGTGTTTACAAGTGGTGCTAGGGTGGTTGAGAGGGAGGGGCACGTGACCATGTGACCTTATGCCACTCTGTGTGATATCAATGTTGTTGTGTTTACAAGTGGTGCTAGTGTGGTTGATAGGGAGGGGCACGTGACCATGTGACCTTATGCCACTCTGTGTGATATGAATGTTGTTGTGTTTACAAGTGGTGCTAGGGTGGTTGAGAGGGAGGGGCACGTGACCATGTGACCTTATGCCACTCTGTGTGATATCAGTGTTGTTGTGTTTACAAGTGGTGCTAGGGTGGTTGAGAGGGAGGGGCACGTGACCATGTGACCTTATGCCACTCTGTGTGATATCAATGTTGTTGTGTTTACAAGTGGTGCTAGGGTGGTTGAGAGGGAGGGGCACGTGACCATGTGACCTTATGCCACTCTGTGTGATATCAATGTTGTTGTGTTTACACGTGGTGCTAGGGTGGTTGAGAGGGAGGGGCACGTGACCATGTGACCTTATGCCACTCTGTGTGATATCAATGTTGTTGTGTTTACAAGTGGTGCTAGGGTGGTTGAGAGGGAGGGGCACGTGACCATGTGACCTTATGCCACTCTGTGTGATATGAATGTTGTTGTGTTTACAAGTGGTGCTAGGGTGATAGAGAGGAAGGGGCACGTGACCATGTGACCTTATGCCACTCTGTGTGATATCAATGTTGTTGTGTTTACAAGTGGTGCTTGGGTGGTTGAGAGGGAGGGGCACGTGACCATGTGACCTTATGCCACTCTGTGTGATATCAATGTTGTTGTGTTTACAAGTGGTGCTAGGGTGGTTGAGAGGGAGGGGCACGTGACCATGTGGCCTTATGCCACTCTGTGTGATATCAATGTTGTTGTGTTAACAAGTGGTGCTTGGGTGGTTGAGAGGGAGGGGCACGTGACCATGTTACCTCTGTGTGATATCAATGTTGTTGTGTTTACAAGTGGTGCTAGAGTGATTGAGAGGGAGGGGCAAGTGACCATGTGACCTTATGCCACTCTGTGTGATATCCATGTTGTTGTGTTTACAAGTGGTGCTTGGGTGGTTGAGAGGGAGGGGCACGTGACCATGTGACCTTATGCCACTCTGTGTGATATCAATGTTGTTGTGTTAACAAGTGGTGCTTGGGTGATTGAGAGGGAGGGGCACGTGACCATGTGACCTTATGCCACTCTGTGTGATATCAATGTTGTTGTGTTTACAAGTGGTGCTAGGGTGGTTGAGAGGGAGGGGCACGTGACCATGTGACCTTATGCCACTCTGTGTGATATCAATGTTGTTGTGTTTACAAGTGGTGCTAGGGTGATTGAGAGGGAGGGGCACGTGACCATGGGACCTTATGCCACTCTGTGTGATATCAATGTTGTTGTGTTTACAAGTGGTGCTAGGGTGATTGAGAGGGAGGGGCACGTGACCATGTGGCCTTATGCCACTCTGTGTGATATGAATGTTGTTGTGTTTACAAGTGGTGCTAGGGTGGTTGAGAGGGAGGGGCACGTGACCATGTGGCCTTATGCCACTCTGTGTGATATCAATGTTGTTGTGTTAACAAGTGGTGCTAGGGTGGTTGAGAGGGAGGGGCACGTGACCATGTGACCTTATGCCACTCTGTGTGATATCAATGTTGTTGTGTTTACAAGTGGTGCTAGGGTGGTTGAGAGGGAGGGGCACGTGACCATGTGACCTTATGCCACTCTGTGTGATATCAATGTTGTTGTGTTTACAAGTGGTGCTAGGGTGGTTGAGAGGGAGGGGCACGTGACCATGTGGCCTTATGCCACTCTGTGTGATATCAATGTTGTTGTGTTTACAAGTGGTGCTAGGGTGGTTGAGAGGGAGGGGCACGTGACCATGTGACCTTATGCCACTCTGTGTGATATCAATGTTGTTGTGTTTACAAGTGGTGCTAGGGTGGTTGAGAGGGAGGGGCACGTGACCATGTGACCTTATGCCACTCTGTGTGATATGAATGTTGTTGTGTTTACAAGTGGTGCTAGGGTGGTTGAGAGGGAGGGGCACGTGACCATGTGACCTTATGCCACTCTGTGTGATATCAATGTTGTTGTGTTTACAAGTGGTGCTAGGGTGGTTGAGAGGGAGGGGCACGTGACCATGTGACCTTATGCCACTCTGTGTGATATGAATGTTGTTGTGTTTACAAGTGGTGCTTGGGTGGTTGAGAGGGAGGGGCACGTGACCATGTGACCTTATGCCACTCTGTGTGATATCAATGTTGTTGTGTTTACAAGTGGTGCTAGGGTGGTTGAGAGGGAGGGGCACGTGACCATGTGACCTTATGCCACTCTGTGTGATATGAATGTTGTTGTGTTTACAAGTGGTGCTTGGGTGGTTGAGAGGGAGGGGCACGTGACCATGTGACCTTATGCCACTCTGTGTGATATCAATGTTGTTGTGTTTACAAGTGGTGCTTGGGTGGTTGAGAGGGAGGGGCACGTGACCATGTGACCTTATGCCACTCTGTGTGATATCAATGTTGTTGTGTTAACAAGTGGTGCTAGGGTGGTTGAGAGGGAGGGGCACGTGACCATGTGACCTTATGCCACTCTGTGTGATATCAATGTTGTTGTGTTTACAAGTGGTGCTAGGGTGGTTGAGAGGGAGGGGCACGTGACCATGTGACCTTATGCCACTCTGTGTGATATCAATGTTGTTGTGTTTACAAGTGGTGCTAGGGTGGTTGAGAGGGAGGGGCACGTGACCATGTGGCCTTATGCCACTCTGTGTGATATCAATGTTGTTGTGTTTACAAGTGGTGCTAGGGTGGTTGAGAGGGAGGGGCACGTGACCATGTGACCTTATGCCACTCTGTGTGATATCAATGTTGTTGTGTTTACAAGTGGTGCTAGGGTGGTTGAGAGGGAGGGGCACGTGACCATGTGACCTTATGCCACTCTGTGTGATATGAATGTTGTTGTGTTTACAAGTGGTGCTAGGGTGGTTGAGAGGGAGGGGCACGTGACCATGTGACCTTATGCCACTCTGTGTGATATCAATGTTGTTGTGTTTACAAGTGGTGCTAGGGTGGTTGAGAGGGAGGGGCACGTGACCATGTGACCTTATGCCACTCTGTGTGATATGAATGTTGTTGTGTTTACAAGTGGTGCTTGGGTGGTTGAGAGGGAGGGGCACGTGACCATGTGACCTTATGCCACTCTGTGTGATATCAATGTTGTTGTGTTTACAAGTGGTGCTAGGGTGGTTGAGAGGGAGGGGCACGTGACCATGTGACCTTATGCCACTCTGTGTGATATGAATGTTGTTGTGTTTACAAGTGGTGCTTGGGTGGTTGAGAGGGAGGGGCACGTGACCATGTGACCTTATGCCACTCTGTGTGATATCAATGTTGTTGTGTTTACAAGTGGTGCTTGGGTGGTTGAGAGGGAGGGGCACGTGACCATGTGACCTTATGCCACTCTGTGTGATATCAATGTTGTTGTGCTTACAAGTGGTGCTAGGGTGGTTGAGAGGGAGGGGCACGTGACGATGTGACCTTATGCCACTCTGTGTGATATCAATGTTGTTGTGTTTACAAGTGATGCTTGGGTGGTTGAGAGGGAGGGGCACGTGACCATGTGACCTTATGCCACTCTGTGTGATATCAATGTTGTTGTGTTTACAAGTGGTGCTAGGGTGGTTGAGAGGGAGGGGCACGTGACCATGTGACCTTATGCCACTCTGTGTGATATGAATGTTGTTGTGTTTACAAGTGGTGCTAGGGTGGTTGAGAGGGAGGTGCACGTGACCATGTGACCTTATGCCACTCTGTGTGATATCAATGTTGTTGTGTTTACAAGTGGTGCTAGGGTGGTTGAGAGGGAGGGGCACGTGACCATGTGGCCTTATGCCACTCTGTGTGATATCAATGTTGTTGTGTTTACAAGTGGTGCTAGGGTGGTTGAGAGGGAGGGGCACGTGACCATGTGACCTTATGCCACTCTGTGTGATATCAATGTTGTTGTGTTTACAGGTGGTCGGCCAGTGCTAGGCAGATGTGTTATAACCGTCAGCTGGAGACATCTCTTCCAAGATACCAACTGAGCTAGTCTGATAGAGGCCGAGTGGAGGTTGACTGTGAGCGACAATGCCGTCTTTGCTCTGGCTGTTAAGTCTTACACATCTGTGGGGTTTACCGGCCACCAAAAGCGACAATGCATTCGTTGGTAAGACAGATACAGGTTCAATTTAAGTTAACTTTACTTAACTAGAGAACTGTCACTTTGAAATTAAACCAATTTTAAAAATTCTTTTAAGTAACGTAAGTTAATTGCGAGATTGATGTGTGCTGACAAGAATACAATACAAGTCAAAAATGATTTTTGATAAATAGCAAAAGGGTTTTGAATTATTTTACGATACAACTTTAGGGTAAATGATTGGTAGCTTTAGCTTTGTTCGTTTGGCCTGTGATCATTACTCCAGGAGTACGGTATTACGAAAACCCCGTTTTTCTGTCCTGGGGTAAGTGTTATAGGAGTAGCTGCGACAAGTTATTTTGTCCAGTGGTAACTTACTACAACTGTGATGGGAGTAAGGTTTTTACACCTGCTTCCCAAATAGGAGTAGGAGGAACAACTGAAACGATCTCAACTGTGACAACTTTGTTTTTTGTCCAAGTGGGAGTAACTGTAATTTCTACTCCCATCTCCGTTACAATAACATATTTCCGGATTACTCCGGTTGTAAAATACTCTTGTTGGGGCAGCACAAACGAACAAACCTAATATGAAAATGCAATACGGGTAAGATCGGGGTGTGTATTGTTTCCATGTCTAGATTGTTGCCAAAGTTACATCTGTCAATTTAGTGAACATCTTATGCAGATGCGCCTACAGAAACACCAGCTTGCTGTCAACAACTGCCTCCCACGTCTGCCTGCCTTGGCATAGCACGTTAAAGACATCTATAGTATGTTCCACCTCGGAAACGGAGCGGTAACCATTACCCTGAAAGCCATTGAGTTGTCACGAGAGGTGTGTAATCTTGTGTCAAAACGTCACTAGCGGTTGACGACTGCAAGGGATGAGTTACTGCTTGTCGCCACCCCACCCCCCGGTCAGTTGTCGGCCTCATTGTAAGCAAAAAGAGTGGCTAACCGAAATAACAAGTTTGCGCTTTTATGATAGACGAATATTTTCTCCACAAATGTCAATACAATGGGAGGGCAGGTCAGGGGGTTAGAGTTGATTGACAGGTGGAAAATTAAACTTGATAGTTAAGCTAATAAGCGGTCCACCCTGCAGTGCTGAGTAGCTTGTTGTGGCTATTTGCCGCTCCGCTCCCCAAGGTGGAAAATACTATATATTTTTGGAATGAGACCACATGCCAAAGGCCACCATCTGACTGAATGCATTACCAGATAACCGATTGAGATTGAGAAACCCCCTCAAACTCAATAAGCGAGGCGATAGTGAGCGTTATCTTTACGTGGAAACCTGTTTTTGCCACCGGCTTGCTGCCAAATGGATCTTAATGCTTTGGCAATTGTCGTGGGAAAAAAAGTTGCCAAAAGTAGGTAATAAAGAAAAACAAAGTGACCAGGGTTCGAGTTCCCGAATGATGACGAGTAGTCATTAGACAATCAAGGAATTCTACACAACTATCGGGTTGCAGCGATCACAATCTACTCGATATTGGCTCAGAAGTCTCATGTACAGAGTGTTTGTTGTGCGTTTGTTAGTTTGTTTGTTGTTTCTGTTTTTTTTTTTTAATGTTTTAAATAATGTTATAATATGCTTTTTTTATTTGCAATTTGTCACTTGTGTGCAAAGTTCAGTTTTGTGTGTGTAATTTTTGTTTGTGTAGTGCCATTTTCGTAGTGTAGTTTTTTTGTAGTGTACTTTTTACTTGTAACGTGTAACTTTCTCGAAACGCTGGTTTAGCAAATAATATTACAACCATGGTTTTGAACCGTAAAATAATTGAGTGTAAACATTTCCAAAATTAATCATTACAAGTATAATGAAAACATGCATACGTTAAGATAAATACAATATCATCTATTGTGATAGAAAAATAAAATAGTAACTGAATATACGAATGTTTTCGCATTGACAAAAATGATAGCAATATTCAATTCCGTTCATTCACATAATTTAGCTAGCTCACAGAACAAGGTCTTACAGCTACACAGTTAAATGCTAAGCCACCTACCTGAGAGTTATCGTTTCAGTTATAGGATCAATATGACTTGTGACTATAAAAGGAACTCTTGCAGAACCGTCGGGGTTTGGCTCAAACGTGGAGTTCTACGACACAAACAATGCTCGCTACGAGTTCCATCAGGAGAAGTTGACGTTCATTGAGGCGCATCAGGTCTGCACAATGAACAATGGTTCACTTCTTGAGCTGACAAACACCGAGGTGGCTGACTTCATAGCTGCAGCCCTGGCAGAGTCGGACACGCACACGCACACGCACACGCACACGCACACGCACACGCACACGCACACGCACACGCACACGCACACGCACACGCACACGCACACGCACACGCACACGCACACGCACACGCACACGCACACGCACACGCACACGCACACGCACACGCACACGCACACGCACACGCACACGCACACGCACACGCACACGCACACGCACACGCACACGCACACGCACACGCACACGCACACGCACACGCACACGCACACGCACACGCACACGCACACGCACACGCACACGCACACGCACACGCACACGCACACGCACACGCACACGCACACGCACACGCACACGCACACGCACACGCACACGCACACGCACACGCACACGCACACGCACACGCACACGCACACGCACACGCACACGCACACGCACACGCACACGCACTCACGCACACGCACACGCACACGCACACGCACACGCACACGCACACGCACACTGACACGCACACGCACACGCACACGCACACGCACACGCACACGCACACGCACACGCACACGCACACGCACACGCACACGCACACGCACACGCACACGCACAACCACACGCACACGCACACGCACACGCACACGCACACGCACACGCACACGCACACGCACACGCACACGCACACGCACACGCACACGCACACGCACACGCACACGCACACGCACACGCACACGCACACGCACACGCACACGCACACGCACACGCACACGCACACGCACACGCACACACACACGCAGCAGTTGCTCAGTTGTAACAGTTGCTCTGTATTCATCCATCTGTTGTGTTAGTGAGAGCGCCATGTTGCCAGGTCGCTCCTCGCTGTGGATAGGAGGGACATGTAACAGTTGCTCTGTATTCATCCATCTGTTGTGTTAGTGAGAGCGCCATGTTGCCAGGTCACTCCTCGCTGTGGATAGGAGGGACATGTAACAGTTGCTCTGTATTCATCCATCTGTTGTGTTAGTGAGAGCGCCATGTTGCCAGGTCCCTCCTCGCTGTGGATAGGAGGGACATGTAACAGTTGCTCTGTATTCATCCATCTGTTGTGTTAGTGAGAGCGCCATGTTGCCAGGTCGCTCCTCGCTGTGGATAGGAGGGACATGTAACAGTTGCTCTGTATTCATCCATCTGTTGTGTTAGTGAGAGCGCCATGTTGCCAGGTCGCTCCTCGCTGTGGATAGGAGGGACATGTAACAGTTGCTCTGTATTCATCCATCTGTTGTGTTAGTGAGAGCGCCATGTTGCCAGGTCGCTCCTCGCTGTGGATAGGAGGGACATGTAACAGTTGCTCTGTATTCAACCATCTGTTGTGTTAGTGAGAGCGCGATGTTGCCAGGTCACTCCTCGCTGTGGATAGGAGGGACATGTAACAGTTGCTCTGTATTCAACCATCTGTTGTGTTAGTGAGAGCGCCATGTTGCCAGGTCGCTCCTCGCTGTGGATAGGAGGGACATGTAACAGTTGCTCTGTATTCATCCATCTGTTGTGTTAGTGAGAGCGCCATGTTGCCAGGTCGCTCCTCGCTGTGGATAGGAGGGACATGCAACAGTTGCTCTGTATTCATCCATCTGTTGTGTTAGTGAGAGCGCCATGTTGCCAGGTCGCTCCTCGCTGTGGATAGGAGGGACATGTAACAGTTGCTCTGTATTCATCCATCTGTTGTGTTAGTGAGAGCGCCATGTTGCCAGGTCGCTCCTCGCTGTGGATAGGAGGTACATGTAACAGTTGCTCTGTATTCATCCATCTGTTGTGTTAGTGAGAGCGCCATGTTGCCAGGTCACTCCTCGCTGTGGATAGGAGGGACATGTAACAGTTGCTGTGTATTCATCCATCTGTTGTGTTAGTGAGAGCGCCATGTTGCCAGGTCGCTCCTCGCTGTGGATAGAAGGGACATGTAACAGTTGCTCTGTATTCATCCATCTGTTGTGTTAGTGAGAGCGCCATGTTGCCAGGTCGCTCCTCGCTGTGGATAGGAGGGACATGTAACAGTTGCTCTGTATTCATCCATCTGTTGTGTTAGTGAGAGCGCCATGTTGCCAGGTCGCTCCTCGCTGTGGATAGGAGGGACATGTAACAGTTGCTCTGTATTCATCCATCTGTTGTGTTAGTGAGAGCGCCATGTTGCCAGGTCGCTCCTCGCTGTGGATAGGAGGGACATGTAACAGTTGCTCTGTATTCATCCATCTGTTGTGTTAGTGAGAGCGCCATGTTGCCAGGTCACTCCTCGCTGTGGATAGGAGGGACATGTAACAGTTGCTCTGTATTCATCCATCTGTTGTGTTAGTGAGAGCGCCATGTTGCCAGGTCGCTCCTCGCTGTGGATAGGAGGGACATGTAACAGTTGCTCTGTATTCATCCATCTGTTGTGTTAGTGAGAGCGCCATGTTGCCAGGTCACTCCTCGCTGTGGATAGGAGGGACGTGTAACAGTTGCTCTGTATTCATCCATCTGTTGTGTTAGTGAGAGCGCCATGTTGCCAGGTCGCTCCTCGCTGTGGATAGGAGGGACATGTAACAGTTGCTCTGTATTCATCCATCTGTTGTGTTAGTGAGAGCGCCATGTTGCCAGGTAGCTCCTCGCTGTGGATAGGAGGGACATGTAACAGTTGCTCTGTATTCATCCATCTGTTGTGTTAGTGAGAGCGCCATGTTGCCAGGTCGCTCCTCGCTGTGGATAGGAGGGACATGTAACAGTTGCTCTGTATTCATCCATCTGTTGTGTTAGTGAGAGCGCCATGTTGCCAGGTCGCTCCTCGCTGTGGATAGGAGGGACATGTAACAGTTGCTCTGTATTCATCCATCTGTTGTGTTAGTGAGAGCGCGATGTTGCCAGGTCGCTCCTCGCTGTGGATAGGAGGGACATGTAACAGTTGCTCTGTATTCATCCATCTGTTGTGTTAGTGAGAGCGCCATGTTGCCAGGTCGCTCCTCGCTGTGGATAGGAGGGACATGTAACAGTTGCTCTGTATTCATCCATCTGTTGTGTTAGTGAGAGCGCCATGTTGCCAGGTAGCTCCTCGCTGTGGATAGGAGGGACATGTAACAGTTGCTCTGTATTCATCCATCTGTTGTGTTAGTGAGAGCGCCATGTTGCCAGGTCGCTCCTCACTGTGGATAGGAGGGACATGTAACAGTTGCTCTGTATTCATCCATCTGTTGTGTTAGTAAGAGCGCCATGTTGCCAGGTCTAGTCTCGCTGTGGATAGGAGGGACATGTAACAGTTGCTCTGTATTCATCCATCTGTTGTGTTAGTGAGAGCGCCATGTTGCCAGGTCGCTCCTCGCTGTGGATAGGAGGGACATGTAACAGTTGCTCTGTATTCATCCATCTGTTGTGTTAGTGAGAGCGCCATGTTGCCAGGTAGCTCCTCGCTGTGGATAGGAGGGACATGTAACAGTTGCTCTGTATTCATCCATCTGTTGTGTTAGTGAGAGCGCCATGTTGCCAGGTCACTCCTCGCTGTGGATAGGAGGGACATGTAACAGTTGCTGTGTATTCATCCATCTGTTGTGTTAGTGAGAGCGCCATGTTGCCAGGTCGCTCCTCGCTGTGGATAGGAGGGACATGTTACAGTTGCTCTGTATTCATCCATCTGTTGTGTTAGTGAGAGCGCCATGTTGCCAGGTCGCTCCTCGCTGTGGATAGGAGGCACATGTAACAGTTGCTGTGTATTCATCCATCTGTTGTGTTAGTGAGAGCGCCATGTTGCCAGGTCGCTCCTCGCTGTGGATAGGAGGGACATGTAACAGTTGCTCTGTATTCATCCATCTGTTGTGTTAGTGAGAGCGCCATGTTGCCAGGTCACTCCTCGCTGTGGATAGGAGGCACATGTAACAGTTGCTGTGTATTCATACATCTGTTGTGTTAGTGAGAGCGCCATGTTGCCAGGTCGCTCCTCGCTGTGGATAGGAGGGACATGTAACAGTTGCTCTGTATTCATCCATCTGTTGTGTTAGTGAGAGCGCGATGTTGCCAGGTCGCTCCTCGCTGTGGATAGGAGGGACATGTAACAGTTGCTGTGTATTCATCCATCTGTTGTGTTAGTGAGAGCGCCATGTTGCCAGGTCGCTCCTCGCTGTGGATAGGAGGGACATGTAACAGTTGCTCTGTATTCATCCATCTGTTGTGTTAGTGAGAGCGCCATGTTGCCAGATCGCTCCTCGCTGTGGATAGGAGGGACATGTAACAGTTGCTCTGTATTCATCCATCTGTTGTGTTAGTGAGAGCGCCATGTTGCCAGGTTGCTCCTCGCTGTGGATAGGAGGGACATGTAACAGTTGCTCTGTATTCATCCATCTGTTGTGTTAGTGAGAGCGCCATGTTGCCAGGTCGCTCCTCGCTGTGGATAGGAGGGACATGTAACAGTTGCTCTGTATTCATCCATCTGTTGTGTTAGTGAGAGCGCCATGTTGCCAGGTCGCTCCTCGCTGTGGATAGGAGGGACATGTAACAGTTGCTCTGTATTCATCCATCTGTTGTGTTAGTGAGAGCGCGATGTTGCCAGGTCACTCCTCGCTGTGGATAGGAGGGACATGTAACAGTTGCTCTGTATTCATCCATCTGTTGTGTTAGTGAGAGCGCGATGTTGCCAGGTCACTCCTCGCTGTGGATAGGAGGGATATGTAACAGTTGCTCTGTATTCATCCATCTGTTGTGTTAGTGAGAGCGCGATGTTGCCAGGTCGCTCCTCGCTGTGGATAGGAGGGACATGTAACAGTTGCTCTGTATTCATCCATCTGTTGTGTTAGTGAGAGCGCCATGTTGCCAGGTCTATCCTCGCTGTGGATACGAGGGACATGTAACAGTTGCTCTGTATTCATCCATCTGTTGTGTTAGTGAGAGCGCCATGTTGCCAGGTCGCTCCTCGCTGTGGATAGGAGGGACATGTAACAGTTGCTCGGTATTCATCCATCTGTTGTGTTAGTGAGAGCGCCATGTTGCCAGGTCGCTCCTCGCTGTGGATAGGAGGGACATGTAACAGTTGCTCTGTATTCATCCATCTGTTGTGTTAGTGAGAGCGCCATGTTGCCAGGTCGCTCCTCGCTGTGGATAGGAGGGACGTGTAACAGTTGCTCTGTATTCATCCATCTGTTGTGTTAGTGAGAGCGCCATGTTGCCAGGTCGCTCCTCGCTGTGGATAGGAGGGACATGTAGCAGTTGCTCTGTATTCATCCATCTGCTGTGTTAGTGAGAGCGCCATGTTGCCAGGTCGCTCCTCGCTGTGGATAGGAGGGACATGTAACAGTTGCTGTGTATTCATCCATCTGTTGTGTTAGTGAGAGCGCCATGTTGCCAGGTCGCTCCTCGCTGTGGATAGGAGGGACATGTAACAGTTGCTCTGTATTCATCCATCTGTTGTGTTAGTGAGAGCGCCATGTTGCCAGGTCGCTCCTCGCTGTGGATAGGAGGGACATGTAACAGTTGCTCTGTATTCATCCATCTGTTGTGTTAGTGAGAGCGCCATGTTGCCAGGTCGCTCCTCGCTGTGGATAGGAGGGACATGTAGCAGTTGCTCTGTATTCATCCATCTGTTGTGTTAGTGAGAGCGCCATGTTGCCAGGTCGCTCTTCGCTGTGGATAGGAGGGACATGTAACAGTTGCTCTGTATTCATCCATCTGTTGTGTTAGTGAGAGCGCCATGTTGCCAGGTCACTCCTCGCTGTGGATAGGAGGGACATGTAACAGTTGCTCTGTATTAATCCATCTGTTGTGTTAGGGAGAGCGCCATGTTGCCAGGTCGCTCCTCGCTGTGGATAGGAGGGACATGTAACAGTTGCTCTGTATTCATCCATCTGTTGTTTTAGTGAGAGCGCCATGTTGCCAGGTCGCTCCTCGCTGTGGATAGGAGGGACATGTAACAGTTGCTCTGTATTCATCCATTTGTTGTGTTAGTGAGAGCGCCATGTTGCCAGGTCGCTCCTCGCTGTGGATAGGAGGGACATGTAACAGTTGCTCTGTATTCATCCATCTGTTGTGTTAGTGAGAGCGCGATGTTGCCAGGTCGCTCCTCGCTGTGGATAGGAGGGACATGTAACAGTTGCTCTGTATTCATCCATCTGTTGTGTTAGTGAGAGCGCCATGTTGCCAGGTCGCTCCTCGCTGTGGATAGGAGGGACATGTAACAGTTGCTCTGTATTCATCCATCTGTTGTGTTAGTGAGAGCGCGATGTTGCCAGGTCGCTCCTCGCTGTGGATAGGAGGGACATGTAACAGTTGCTCTGTATTCATCCATCTGTTGTGTTAGTGAGAGCGCCATGTTGCCAGGTCACTCCTCGCTGTGGATAGGAGGGACATGTAACAGTTGCTGTGTATTCATCCATCTGTTGTGTTAGTGAGAGCGCCATGTTGCCAGCTCGCTCCTCGCTGTGGATAGGAGGGACATGTAACAGTGGCTCTGTATTCATCCATCTGTTGTGTTAGTGAGAGCGCGATGTTGCCAGGTCGCTCCTCGCTGTGGATAGGAGGGACATGTAACAGTTGCTCTGTATTCATCCATCTGTTGTGTTAGTGAGAGCGCCATGTTGCCAGGTCGCTCCTCGCTGTGGATAGGAGGGACATGTAACAGTTGCTCTGTATTCATCCATCTGTTGTGTTAGTTAGAGCGCCATGTTGCCAGGTCCCTCCTCGCTGTGGATAGGAGGGACATGCAACAGTTGCTCTGTATTCATCCATCTGTTGTGTTAGTGAGAGCGCCATGTTGCCAGGTCGCCTTCGCTGTGGATAGGAGGGACATGTAACAGTTGCTCTGTATTCATCCATCTGTTGTGTTAGTGTGAGCGCCATGTTGCCAGGTCGCTCCTCGCTGTGGATAGGAGGGACATGTAACAGTTGCTCTGTATTCATCCATCTGTTGTGTTAGTGTGAGCGCCATGTTGCCAGGTCGCTCCTCGCTGTGGATAGGAGGGACATGTAACAGTTGCTCTGTATTCATCCATCTGTTGTGTTTGTGAGAGCGCCATGTTGCCAGGTCGCTCCTCGCTGTGGATAGGAGGGACATGTAACAGTTGCTCTGTATTCATCCATCTGTTGTGTTAGTGAGAGCGCCATGTTGCCAGGTCGCTCCTCGCTGTGGATAGGAGGGACATGTAACAGTTGCTCTGTATTCATCCATCTGTTGTGTTAGTGAGAGCGCCATGTTGCCAGGTCGCTCCTCGCTGTGGATAGGAGGGACATGTAACAGTTGCTCTGTATTCATCCATCTGTTGTGTTAGTGAGAGCGCCATGTTGCCAGGTCACTCCTCGCTGTGGATAGGAGGGACATGTAACAGTTGCTCTGTATTCATCCATCTGTTGTGTTAGTGAGAGCGCCATGTTGCCAGGTCACTCCTCGCTGTGGATAGGAGGGACCAGTAGCAGTTGCTCTGTATTCATCCATCTGTTGTGTTAGTGAGAGCGCCATGTTGCCAGGTCACTCCTCGCTGTGGATAGGAGGGACATGTAGCAGTTGCTCTGTATTCATCCATCTGTTGTGTTAGTGAGAGCGCCATGTTGCCAGGTCGCTCCTCGCTGTGGATAGGAGGGACATGTAACAGTTGCTCTGTATTCATCCATCTGTTGTGTTAGTGAGAGCGCCATGTTGCCAGGTCACTTTTCGCTGTGGATAGGAGGGACATGTAGCAGTTGCTCTGTATTCATCCATCTGTTGTGTTAGTGAGAGCGCCATGTTGCCAGGTCGCTCCTCGCTGTGGATAGGAGGGACATGTAACAGTTGCTCTGTATTCATCCATCTGCTGTGTTAGTGAGAGCGCCATGTTGCCAGGTCACTCCTCGCTGTGGATAGGAGGGACATGTAACAGTTGCTCTGTATTCATCCATCTGTTGTGTTAGTGAGAGCGCCATGTTGCCTGGTCGCTCCTCGCTGTGGATAGGAGGGACATGTAACAGTTGCTGTGTATTCATCCATCTGTTGTGTTAGTGAGAGTGCCATGTTGCCAGGTCGCTCCTCGCTGTGGATAGGAGGGACATGTAACAGTTGCTCTGTATTCATCCATCTGTTGTGTTAGTGAGAGCGCCATGTTGCCAGGTCACTCCTCGCTGTGGATAGGAGGGACATATAACAGTTGCTCTGTATTCATCTATCTGTTGTGTTAGTGAGAGCGCCATGTTGCCAGGTCCCTCCTCGCTGTGGATAGGAGGGACATGTAACAGTTGCTCTGTATTCATCCATCTGTTGTGTTAGTGAGAGCGCCATGTTGCCAGGTCACTCCTCGCTGTGGATAGGAGGGACATGTAACAGTTGCTCTGTATTCATCCATCTGTTGTGTTAGTGAGAGCGCCATGTTGCCAGGTCGCTCCTCGCTGTGGATAGGAGGGACATGTAACAGTTGCTCTGTATTCATCCATCTGTTGTGTTAGTGAGAGCGCCATGTTGCCAGGTCGCTCCTCGCTGTGGATAGGAGGGACATGTAACAGTTGCTCTGTATTCATCCATCTGTTGTGTTAGTGAGAGCGCCATGTTGCCAGGTCACTCCTCGCTGTGGATAGGAGGGACGTGTAACAGTTGCTCTGTATTCATCCATCTGTTGTGTTAGTGAGAGCGCCATGTTGCCAGGTCACTCCTCGCTGTGGATAGGAGGGACGTACACTCCTGCCACGGCAACTGAAGAGGGAGTCTGGCGATGGCTGTCTGGCCACAACATGAACGAGGCTCCGATCCCCCAAGGCTTCAAGTTCCCTATGGACACCCCTCCCTACTGGGTGGACCGACCAGACCTTAAGAGCACCGAGACTTCTTGTCTGGTGACTGACAGGTGTCTTCACAGCCGACCGCTGGTAACTGGGCTGCCCTGCAACGTCAAGCGGCCGTTCATCTGCACAGTTCGTAAGCAAGTAGTCCAGGCAACTACTTTTATCTGGCCAAATATTTTTCTAGTGAAGGATGTTTATTAAAGAACCGAACACCAAGCTATTACGTGACTTGTAAAAAAGGTATTTCATTTAAACATTCCTCAAACCCAAATTTTTCCCAAACTTCATCATGACTGAGTTTTGAAACCATTTTTTATTGTCTATTCAAAAAAATATCTTTTCGCTTATATTCTTAAGAACACATTTTGAAATTTTAATTTTTATAAAAATATGTACATTCGATTTGTTTTATTTTTTGGGGAAAAAGTCGCAATACTGAATCGACTTTTTTGTAGAAAAAATAAAAATGACAGTTTTTATAAGAATTGGGAAATAATTTGTCAATTTATCAGTAATGAAATGTTTCTTCAGCTATATACATTATGCCATCATTTTATTTAAACGTTTCGCAGAGCATGTAGTCTTTTCGCCAAGAAATGTATCTGTCTTGCAATATTGTGTAGGCTTCACTGTTTGATTTAATATTTGACTGCGTAACTATACGCCCTGTTTTAAATCATGCACGGATTACCTATTACGGTTATAATGACAAAGCTTGAATTACTTTGTATAACGAGGACACATGAATTTTAAAATACTATCGATCAAAATAACATTTAAATATGGCAAACCCCGTTAGATGTCAGATCCGTCTTGGCCTGACAAACGACTTCTTGCTCTATGTGCAGATCCCAGTATCGTAAAGAAACCTCACGAACCGTTTAGTGGGCGCTGACATCTTGGGCAGCCGCCATTACCATTTGATTACCATGGACTTACAAGTTGCTATTATAGTCCATGCCATTACGACCATACTAGTTCCTCGTTCCACAATGCACAGCCTTCTCGACGGGTCAATCCGCGAATTGAACGGACGTTCAAGGAAGCTGTGCCTCAATGTACGCCTCAATGATATGTAACACATATATTAGGCTAGATGCGCAACCTAGCAGCCACAGGCGTGTCAATTCGAAGCCATCTTGAATTGGGCAACAACTACGGGCGGGAATGGGAGTCTCAAACGCAACTCTCTGCCGCTCGCAGCGTTAACAGTACTGAAAGGTCCAACGTAGCATGTTCCCTGCCCAATTCAACATGGCGGATAGGCTCTTCAATTTGCTACGCTCGCTACTGAGTGGAAGGCTGCGGGGGCTGGTGATCTAGCCTACTATAGGTGTTATATATGATACAATAATATTACTGTGATGGGTGGTAGGCTACATATCATTGGTACGCCTTCAAATTGATTAAAAATACGACTTATATTCGAGAAGGCTGTGTATTCAAAATTTAAGTATCGTTGCAATACGGCCGAAGTTCAAAGATGGCGAAAATATAATATCCTATATGCTATTGCCTATTGATATACTCTTTTTCTGATTTCCAGAGTGACTTCAATCTTGATGTGAATTAATTTGTAAACCTGTCATTCCTCTAGAATTCAAATTTGTCAAGTGTTTAATACAAAATCTATGTCAAATAAAATAAGAACTTAAAAAATATGAAAATTATGGACACAATCAAAACCACTTCTTACGATAGATCAAATAAGTGATAAACATTATATTTTCGAATTAAAAATCAGAACAAAATATTGAATTATATATTATAAAAAAAAAGAACAGGAATAGCTGAAAAGAAAATTTTTGAATTCCATTTTACACCACAGTCCACCAGAATATAGAAAATATTGTTTGAAAGAAAAACATTTGTTATGTATAAAGAAGACATTCGAAATAACCACCTTAAACAATTTACGTATGATTTATAAAATTCCTGGAATTGCAGCACCAGTGGATTCCATGGAAGAACCAACTGAGGTGACTTCACTTGTGGTATCGCCGAGAAAGATTTTCTACTTCTATCACGGCGAAGTGACCTGGCTGGAAGCATTTACCAAGTGCAGGAACTATGGATACCAGCTGGCTGTCATTACTAAACAAGACGAGTTCATCAAAGTTCAGAACAGAATGCAACGAGTTAGGCCAAGTAAGTATTTATTCCCTTCTTCTCTATCTCTACCTAGAAAACCGAATATTCCGTAACAGACCTTTTTTCCAACAAACAATTAAACTCGGGGTTAACAAAGCTACGCTTATTTATAAACTCGAGTTTAAACCATGCCGTGTTCCCACACGTATTGTTTGCCTATTGTTAACTAAGCCGAGTTTATTTTGTAAGGAAGGCTGTGATTGGTTGTTCCAATCACGTGATTCGTTTTCATGGCGGACTGTAGCGGTGAGGAACTTGTCAAAACATAACCTGAAGAAAGATGGAGAAAAAGTAACAACGTTCGCGTGAGAGTAACTGACGAGTGGTGATGGGCGGAGCTTGCGCCAAGTACTGTGTCACGTGACTAGCAGTTGGGAAAAGTCCCTACTGTCCGGACGGGCCCACGCAAAACACATCCACACTTATCTCGTTCTAGCTGTTATAATATTCATTTTTAAGATATATGCCGGAAAACATATTTAGTTCACATACCAGTGGTCAATATAAAGGTTATTTCAAAATTATAGACAAAGTAGTTAACTTGTTATAACAATTCACGCACTGAAGAAGATAAAATGAGCAAGGTGTGTTTTGTTTTTCCAACTTCAACTGGCAAAAAACTATTGATCGGATTTGGACGAGAGTTTCTTAAGAATACGTACCAATAATGTGAGACAATAAGCAAATAAACTTTCTAGATAGAAAATGCCCAGAACGAAAATTCATAGCATGCACTAATATGCAAGGTGCTTAGTTTCACGGTCAAAACCGCTACTTTTGAGGCCCAACCGCTACACCCTGCATATTATTGCATGCTATGAATTTTCGTTCTGAGCAATTTCTATCTAGAAAGTTTATTTGTTTATTGTCTGACATTAATGAAACACATGCTAAAGAAACACTCGTCAAAATCCGATCATTAGTTTTTCGCCAATTGAAGTTGAAAAAACAAAACACGCGTTGCTCATTTTATCCTCTAGATGCGCGAATTGTTATGACAAGTTAACTACTGGGTCTATAATTTTGAAATAACCTTTATATTGACCACTGGTATGTGAACTAAATAAGCTTTCCTATAGGTTTTTCCTGAAAAGTTAATATTATAACAGCTAGAACGAGATAAGTGTCGTACATTAAGCGCGTGAAAGCGTAACAGTTAGAGGATTTGTCCCAACTATGGGCGCCACGTTCCTTTGTGACGTCAGGGGGCGGGTAAATCACCACTCGTCAATTACTCCGAAAGTGAAAAACTTCTGTTATTACTTATTGTTGAGCAATACCGTGGAATAATCGAAAATAAAAAAACGATTCTGTTGCGTGGAAAGATAAGGAGGAAATATGGGAGAGAATTGACGAGTGGCGATTTACCCGCCCCCTGACGTCACGAAGGAACGTGGCGCCCATAGTTGGGACAAATCCGCGAACTGCTGCGCTTTCACGTGCTTAATGTACGACACTTATCTCGTTCTAGCTGTTATAATATTCACTTTTCAGGTATAACCTATAGGAAAGCGTAGTAAGTTCACATCCCAGTGGTAAATATAAAGGTAAGTTCAAAATTATAGACCCAGTAGTTAACTTGCTATAACAATTCGCGCATCAAAAGGATAAAATGAGCAACGCGTGATTTGTTTTTTCAACTTCAATTGGCGAAAAACTAATGATCGGATTTTGACGAGAGTTTCTTTAGCATGTGTTCCAATAATGTGAGACAATAAACAAATAAACTTTCTAGACAGAAATTGCTCAGAACGAAAATTCATAGCATGCAATAATATGCAGGGTGTAGCGGTTGGGCCTCAAAAGTAGCGGTTTTGACCGTGAAACTAAGCACCTTGCATATTAGTGCATGCTTTGCATTTTCGTTCTGGGCATTTTCTATCTAGAAAGTTTATTTGCTTATTGTCTCCCATTATTGGTACGTATTCTTAAGAAACTCTCGTCCAAATCCGATCATTATTTTTTCGCCAGTTGTAGTTGAAAAAACAAAACACACCCTGCTCATTTTATCCTCTTCAGTGCGTGAATTGTTATAACAAGTTAGCTACTTCGTCTATAATTTTGAAATAACCTTTATATTGACCACTGGTATGTGAACTAATTATGTTTTCCATGTTATATCTTAAAAATGAATACTATACTAGCTAGAGCGAGATAAGTGTGGATGTGTTTTGCGTGGATCCGTCCGGACAGTAGGGACTTTTCCCAACTGCTAGTCACGTGACACAGTACTCGGCGCAAGCTCCGCCTATCACCACTCGTCAATTGCGGGTGGGGACGATCTTCTTCGGCGGTGGGGGTGGGTGGGGCGCAGCCGAAATTTGTTTATCTTGTGGTTTTAGAGTGCGTTCAGAGCGTTTCAGAAAAAAAAAATACCGGACTGAATGCAATACCGAAATACTGTCGTTCTTGTAGTGTAAAAATGAGAAAACCACATTGGACCATTGATACGAACTACTTCGCTGTTGATAACAGCTGAACACATTCCGAACTGCAGATATCTGATATTGTAAACAAAACGTCGCAACATTGTATTGCGGGACGTATGGCAACTCTAGAGGGGGGGGGGGGGGGGGGGTGCTCGACTTAGAAAAAACAAAACAATACCTATACCTACCCTCAACCCCGCCATTCAAGGAGGCATATTCGTGTCAAGTAGCAGGGAGGAAGGAGGGGGAAAGTATACTCGGCGCATTAGTACAGTTTCCTTAGACAATAGACAGGCTACAGTCTATAACAATGTCGTTTAGATTCTCAGTTTGGGCTATCTCAAGAAAAGATGTGGGCGGACGCGTTTGCCTGAGAATAAAGAATAAGACTTCCCGCTCAACGTTTCCACATGAAAGTATTTCGTTCACCTGACTGCTGCCTCCTGCGTTGTGATGCTTGGAAGAAATCAGGTTGAAGGCTGAGCATGCAATCCACTGCTTTGTAAAGTTACTCAACAGGATAACATAAACAAGTTCCCCACAAGAGTCAGACGTTGATGAACTAGCAAGGACCCAATTCTCGAAGCGGTTACTAGTCAACTCGCGTGCAGAATGAAGGTTTCAATAACATGTTTCGATACTTTTTGGCAATTTGGTATATATTTTATTAATTTGATATAAATATGTATATTATAAAGTATCAAACACAATTGTAATGATAACAGTATTCAGCATGTGGGTTGACTCGTATCTGCTCGAGACCAGAGTTCGCGCTCTCTTCCTCTCTCTTCCTCTCTCTTCCTCGACAGTCGTCGAGCTTCTTTTCCTTTCCACAGCTAAACCTCTATGTTCTAAATTATGTTTCAGCTGGTTACCCATATTTTTCAAGTGGTCTCCAGGTTTCCTAATGTTTAGGTACTTGCTTTCAAATTCATTATGTTTGGAAACAAGTTATCGATCAATCATTATTAATGTGTTGCCCCGGTTTTGATTAAACTGGCAACAACGACAATGAGACACTTGTGATGATGAGGTTGCGTCGCTAATACTGACATCCAAGTATGTTCCCGATGTTTACAACATGTTGCCTTGCAGTAATAGAGACACTTGTGATGATGAGGTTGCGTGGCTAATACTGACATCCAAGTATGTCCCTGATGTGTACAACCTGTTGCCTTGCAGTAATAGAGACACTTGTGATGATGTGGTTGCGTCGCTAATACTGACATCCAAGTATGTTCCTGGTGTGTACAACCTGTTGCCTTGCAGTAATAGAGACACTTGTGATGATGTGGTTGCGTCGCTAATACTGACATCCAAGTATGTTCCTGATGTTAACGACCTGTTGCCTTGCAGTAATAGAGACACTTGTGATGATGAGGTTGCGTCGCTAATACTGACATCCAAGTATGTTCCTGATGTTAACGACCTGTTGCCTTGCAGTAATAGAGACACTTAATTGTGATGATGAGGTTGCGTCGCTAATACTGACATCCAAGTATGTTCCTGATGTGTACAACCTGTTGCCTTGCAGTAATAGAGACACTTAATTGTGATGATGAGGTTGCGTCGCTAATACTGACATCCAAGTATGTTCCTGATGTTAACGACCTGTTGCCTTGCAGTAATAGAGACACTTGTGATGATGAGGTTGCGTCGCTAATACTGACATCCAAGTATGTTCCTGATGTGTACAACCTGTTGCCTTGCAGTAATAGAGACACTTGTGATGATGTGGTTGCGTCGCTAATACTGACATCCAAGTATGTTCCTGATGTTAACGACCTGTTGCCTTGCAGTAATAGAGACACTTATGATGATGAGGTTGCGTCGCTAATACTGACATCCAAGTATGTTCCTGATGTTCCCAACCTGTTGCCTTGCAGTAATAGACACACTTGTGATGATGAGGTTGCGTCGCTAATACTGACATCCAAGTATGTCCCTGATGTTCACAACCTGTTGCCTTGCAGTAATAGAGACACTTGTGATGATGAGGTTGCGTCGCTAATACTGACATCCAAGTATGTTCCTGATGTGTACAACCTGTTGCCTTGCAGTAATAGAGACACTTGTGATGATGAGGTTGCGTCGCTAATACTGACATCCAAGTATGTTCCTGATGTGTACAACCTGTTGCCTTGCAGTAATAGAGACACTTGTGATGATGTGGTTGCGTCGCTAATACTGACATCCAAGTATGTTCCTGATGTTAACGACCTGTTGCCTTGCAGTAATAGAGACACTTGTGATGATGAGGTTGCGTCGCTAATACTGACATCCAAGTATGTTCCTGATGTGTACAACCTGTTGCTTTGCAGTAATAGAGACACTTGTGATGATGTGGTTGCGTCGCTAATACTGACATCCAAGTATGTTCCTGATGTGTACAACCTGTTGCCTTGCAGTAATAGGAACACTTGTGATGATGTGGTTGCGTCGCTAATACTGACATCCAAGTATGTTCCCGATGTTTACAACCTGTTGCCTTGCAGTAATAGAGACACTTGTGATGATGAGGTTGCGTCGCTAATACTGACATCCAAGTATGTTCCTGATGTGTACAACCTGTTGCCTTGCAGTAATAGAAACACTTGTGATGATGTGGTTGCGTCGCTAATACTGACATCCAAGTATGTTCCTGATGTGTACAACCTGTTGCCTTGCAGTAATAGAGACACTTGTGATGATGAGGTTGCGTCGCTAATACTGACATCCAAGTATGTTCCTGATGTGTACAACCTGTTGCCTTGCAGTAATAGGAACACTTGTGATGATGTGGTTGCGTCGCTAATACTGACATCCAAGTATGTTCCCGATGTTTACAACCTGTTGCCTTGCAGTAATAGAGACACTTGTGATGATGAGGTTGCGTCACTAATACTGACATCCAAGTATGTTCCCGATGTTTACAACCTGTTGCCTTGCAGTAATAGAGACACTTGTGATGATGAGGTTGCGTCACTAATACTGACATCCAAGTATGTTCCCGATGTTTACAACCTGTTGCCTTGCAGTAATAGAGAACGCGTGGACGAGCGGAACGTTTATCGACGGTAAGTGGATCTGGGTGACGAACAGCGAAGAGATCAGCACCAAGACGAACCCAAACAAGACCGGCAATCCACCGTGGGAACAACCGAACAACATCGTCATGGATGGGTGTCTATTGGCTGACAGACACGTGTGCGATTACTTCGTGTACGTCGAGGCTCGTTGCGACAGACGTAGAAGCTTCATCTGCCAACAGGGTGAGTAGACTTACAGTTGCACCAACCGAACAACATCACCATGGATGGGTGTCTATTGGCTGTCTGACACGTGTGCGATTACTTCGTGTACGTCGAGGCTCGTTGCGACAGACGTAGAAGCTTCATCTGCCAACAGGGTGAGTAGACTTACAGTTGCACCAACCTAACAACATCACCATGGATGGGTGTCTATTGGCTGACAGACACGTGTGCGATTACTTCGTGTACGTTGAGGCTCGTTGCGACAGACGTAGAAGCTTCATCTGCCAACAGGGTGAGTAGACTTACAGTTGCACCAACCTAACAACATCACCATAGATGGGTGTCTATTGGCTGACAGACACGTGTGCGATTACTTCGTGTACGTCGAGGCTCGTTGCGACAGACGTAGAAGCTTCATCTGCCAACAGGGTGAGCAGACAAATTTGTCCCAATCTAAGTATTCCCATGCTTATGAAACAGCCGATATTAATAATACCATCTTTATTTTCTACTGTTGTAATTGCTACTATATTGATGAAAGAGACCCTCAGGGGTAGTTTACGGCCACGGGTTTGTTTAGTGCGACTGGCTTTACGAAAGTTCGAAAGTACGCAATTAATCTTTTGATTTTCTTTAAAACAGCGTACATGAAAGAGGCGGTAGATAAGTATCTGGTCCGTATAAGACTAGTAGGGACTATTGTAAATTGGTTCTTTAGCAACCTTGTAGATACTGACGTCACTGATGAGTGAGGTATAACCTACCAAATTTCAGTATTTGTAAAAGCCACCCGCTGATTGGCTCCACTATAACAATCATTTCCTTTCAGAGGATGATAAGGACAATTATGCCAATTTGATTAAGGTCTCGGATTCGAACTTGTTCCTGAGTACCGACCAGATGTCCTGGCACGAAGCGCAGAACAAGTGCGCTAAATGCTTCAACTCTGCCACGCTTCTCCAGCTGGCTTTTCACGATGGCAAAGTACTTGCCCGACAGGTCGAGTGGCTTTACAAGGCAATGACATACTACCTTCCTGGGGTTGGTAAGTGGATCTGTTAAATTGTTGTGCTTGTTTACGGTGGACACAATTTATATTTACAGAAAACATTGTTTGTTAGTTGTAAATACGTCTGATTTTGGAGGTATACTGTCCTCATCTTACAGGTGGAATTGAACTCTCGTGATATTGTTCTTTCGTGGATTTGGCAATTAAGTGTTTTGCATTTTCGTTAGTCTGCCTTTTCGTGATTTTATCTTTTTTAAGATTGGTAATTTGACGTTTCAACATTCGGTAGTTCGTATTTTCGGCATTTTAAACATTCGGAGTGTTAGTTAATTTTTCAAGGTTTTGCACTTTCATGAAATTGCAGTGTCAAGATTTCGTGTCTATACCACCAGACAGAAGAGAGACAGATACAGAAATACAGAGATAGGTTGATTGATATCCGGGCTTTACGTCTCATATATCTGCAACGTGGCTAATCGAGACGATGAGTGGGTGAAATATGAAGATGAAAGTATTCGGTGGAAAGGGGCAATTTGGAGGGCGGGGAGGAAAAGTTAAAGAGGAGAAACTGGGAAAGGGGAGAAAAAGAAAAGGGTAAGATGTGGGCTGCGCATTTCGTCTAACTTCTTCCCCTCAATACGTCCAAGTAGGGTGGCCCTACTAGAAACATACGCTCCCCCCCCCCCCCCGAATACAGCTCTTAAGATCAGCAAAGCACACAAAGCTGTAATGTAGCATTCCCTAGGCAGGCATAGATATATAGATAACTGTCTCTTTTTCAAGCGTGATTAAGGCTAGTTGGGCTTTCTCCAACCAAAATTAAAGTACAATGCCAAGTAATTAATAATGTACAAACAAGTAATGTGATACACTTAAAACTTTCAACTTATACACTAACAAGATTCTTTAATCTCATTATTATTCATCCATCACATTCCCTCTATTTTTAGTTGCATTATTAAGAGAAGTATGGTCACATTATAACCATGTGAACGAGAGCATTCTACAATAATTCGTATTTAAATGATACTTTGTCTTTTATTAACATATTTACTGTCAGTTTTTAATTTAATCAACCCTGAATTGTCTTGAAAAATATCCCTTATTTCTGCAGGGAGATCATTCAAGCATCTATTCTGAAGTAATTATCCAAAATATTCGTTGAGCGGACAGTTAATGAGCTAGCTGAGTGACCTTGTGTTGAAAGTGAATTGGAATGAAAGCAATGCAAGTTTGACGCAAGAAAAGTAGTTGAAGATGTAAAGAGAATGCGGTGTGTAAGACAAACGGAATTAAGGTTCCCCCGGTCATTCAAATCGATCCAGGGTAACTGTTTGAAGCCAGGAGTAATAAATCAAGACTTTGTACTGTTCTAAGTAATTATGAATACAAACGCGTATAGCTTAGGCGTGTGCGTGTGCGTGTGCGTGTGCGTGTGCGTGTGCGTGTGTTGTTAACACTCACCCCCTGTCTTACAGAGATCCGTCACCTGTGGATGAACGGTTACCTGCAGGGTGACAGCTTCACATGGGGTAGCAATCAGACAACGCCAGCTATGAATACGAATTGGAACTTGACCATCAAGGACGTACACTTCTCCAATTCTTTGCTCGGCGACAAAGGAGAGAACGGATACATCATGTTTTGTCCAGGGAACTTCATTGAAGATCCGTACTTAAAAAATTACAAGTGTCTTAATTTAGACAGGGAAAATATTAAATTTTATTTCATGTATGGACTTTCATGTGATTACAAACAACATTTTATCTGCATGGTTGAAGGTAAGTCATATTCAGTTACTGAATGCAACATGTTTTGGTTAAAAACACGACATGTTAGAATGTCTAGCCGCATTTATTTAACTGTGCTACTGTGATTACTATGGGCGCATTCTGAAACTCGCTGAGGACGCTGTGGCCACAGCGCGTGTTAGCGCAGTGAAGCGTGTGGTTTTGCTCCAGGTTTCGGAATGGGTTCAGCACTATGAAAAATGGCTGACCCTAGAGCTGTCAGTATGACAGTTCAGGCTATAATCGATAATCCTAGCTCTGACGGCGATGAGGAGGCTTTCAACATTATTTTCAACTATAGAGCAGTGGATCAAGATGTTCACATCCACGCAACGTTACTTTTGTTGAAAATGTGGTATTTTTTTACTCGGCGACTAGGTACTTTTAAACAGAATTTTAGGTTAAGTGCGCCCACTTTAAAGCATGTGTTATCGATCATTGCCCCCGCTATCGGCAATTATGATAAATCTACTAGGAGACCGCCTATTTCACCCAGAAAGCAACTGCTAATGGCTTTGTCTTGTCATAACTCACTTTAAAATAAGCAAATAAACTCCCAAGTTGCAGGTTGTGTTGAACGGTGCACTCAATTTGGCGCGCTTATCCCGCAACACGGACCACCTGAATTGTGATTTCAGTTTTCGCCATATTGAATACCCACAATCCCCTAAAACGCTGAGAGCGCCGAGCTGAAAACCTCCAGCGTTCACAGCGCGCTGAGACAGCTCTCTCGGCGAGTTTCAAACTACTCGGCGTAGCAGTCTCAGCTAGTTTCGGAATGGTCTCAGCGCGCTGTGACGCTGTGTTGGCGAGTTACGGAATGCCCCCTATGAATTTGAAACTGTCAGCCATTCCTTCTTTTAAAATATGGTTTCGTATTTTCAAATTCTCCCGCTTTAGCAGAGGAGCGCACTCCGCCACTTTTGAAGTATAGTGTAGTAACGTTGCCCCAACGAAAGTATTTTGATGCTTAGGACACATACGAGTCCAAGGTGACAACTTAATTTTCTACTTCACTAATTCCTACCATCTAAGGGTACATTCTGAAACCTCCAGTAAATGATGGGGTTCCAGCATCAGCTAGCACGTCCAAGCGTCACATTTTGTCAAGTATTTCGGAACGCCTACAAGCGAAAAAATGGAGGAAATGCGCCCTAAAAATTTGTAGTGAAATTTAAAAAAACAATATTTTAATCGTTTCCCAATAATAACAAATACGACGTGAAAGATAAAATCCTGCTACGCGTGGTATAAATAACGGTCAAATTATGTCATTCCTGACAATTTGACGAGCTTTTAAATTATTGCATTTTGAAAACGCCGCCATGATTTGTGAATGCTGGCAGCTGATGCCCTCACTCGAACCGTTTTCATGATGCTGAATATGCTGGCGCAGGAAGTTATGGAACGCCCAGCCTATGATATTTAGGAGGTTACGGAACGGCCTCAGCACGGAAATGGCATATTTAGCTAGTTTCGGAACGTATCCTTAGCCAAACAAGTCCACTGGGGACCTTCCGTTGGTTACCTGTAACGGTGAGTGTAGCCAAACCGCCTGTGCACTCGACTAAGCCGAATCAAGCATTTAGGAATGTGTGATAGAACGCCATTTATCTGTTGAGATTCTTTCAATAGGCGCGGTTTAAAGGGGCAGTAGACAATGACCTGAGATCGGTATGCGAATACTTTCATTGAGACTGGTATATCAAAGTTTCCCGCTATATAGCGCGCTCTAGTTGCTATTGAAGAAACTACCGTCGCCATTTTAGACGCCATATTTTCCCGCTCAACGTTTAAAACGGAGACACCTTGGAATTAAACTGTCGAGATGTGTGGATTCAAACTATAACCAGACTAGACCTCGATTCATAGGTAGGCATGCAAATCATTGAACTGCCGAGCCAGGCTGAATAGCTCGTCATTACTAGCACTTGGACAATAGTTCCACGCCCTTTGGTACGAGCATCAGCATTCTCCTTATAAGTAACTGACTGACACTAGATGAGATTTGCAAGTCTCGCTATGTTTATGTGACAAAGAATCAACACACTTCAGTACACTTGCACAATTTAGAGTGGGAACTAGGCATACGTCCCTCGCTCGATCACTTAGTATTTATCGTGCATGTGGATGTGTGCCTGTGATTGCGCATTTAGTGCAGACTTATAATTGTTCGTTTGTTCGATTGCGTGTCCGGAACACCATTCAAGTCTTTAAGACAACTAGTTTCGGAAAATCCGCCACTCATCTTTGTCTCACGGACCGGCAAAGTGGTATATTCAAGCGTAAAGACCGGCGTGGCTGAAAGGAGTCTGGGGCGTAGCCCCAGCCGTCGTAGGCGATATCTTGTCGAGTGGTCAGAGCAAATGAAGCGCACTTATTTGGAAGGGGCAACTCAAAGAAAGTGAACACAGGACACACCATTCAAATCAACGTTAAACATGTACTAATAAATTACTAACTATCGAAGAGTGGAAAACTTTTTGTTATAAATTACAGTGATGTATTGAACTAATTTAACGTTGACTTGCGCAATCATAATCGTGATTAATTTTAGTCTCGGCTATTTTCTTGCCATCAATGCTCTCAAATTTCTATGTCGGCAGAAGTGGGTGAAGTTTGTAGTCATTATTGATAGTTTGATAAGCAAATTTCCCCTCCTAAAAAAAATATATAATTTAGCCATTCATATCGAGTACACGTAAATAATAATATGTATCACACAGATTTTTTTAAATTTGATTTTTAAACGTTTTTAAATATGATTATTAATATAACAAAAAGGCAGCAGACACTTTGAGGACCGGTAGCAATGAGTCCGCGGACCGGTTGTAAGCCACAACACAGGCCTCCTCTAGGTTCTTTATTGACTTGCAAGGGTCATAAATAATATTGTTAACCACTCTTTACCTAACTCTGTGCTCGAAGAAGCGTAGGTTCTTCTGTCACGCCACACGTAGACTCACTCATCGTCACTCTCGTATTTCTATTAAGGTGAATCTACCCCCCCTGAAAAAAAACACTTTTGCTAGTAATTACTTGTAAATGTGTATGTGTGACGTATGAAGTGTACCCCTCCTCCCCACCACTACCAGAATTCCGACCGACCTCCGCGCGCTTAGTTCTGACTTCAGTCGAGCGCAGGCTCTGGTCAAAGCAATGTTACGCCCGGCGAGGCGCCGCTCCGCTTACTTGGTGTCATGTTTCCCTCCAATACTTGGATTGCATCTGTACATTTGCGTTCTCAACTGCTGTTGAGCGGTGCTTGGACACAAGGAGACAATTTCTTTGCGCAAATTACTGTCTAGACCCGTAAAGTAGTTACGGCTGGACTGCGACACGAGCAAACCGGTGCGCTTTACATCCGTGTACGTAAATCACCAACACCCGAAAAGTTTTTTACGTAGGCTTGAGACTGCAAGCATTTTGGGAAGATAAGGGTCGAGCGCATGATATGCACTTTATTTCTTGTAAGTGACTCTTTTTATAATTAAGTTACGCAATAGTAAAAACAGCATATACTCAAGTTCCTTTTCACCGGGACACGAAAAAATTTATTAAAAAAACTGGTTACATAATTGTGTTTTAAAATTGTATTCCATCATTCCTAAGATAGCAACCTATAGCATACTACATTCTCGTTTACTTTACACATATGGTCTAGAGGTGCTATTACATGAACGTAAAGACTTTTGAAACTATCGTTACATGTAAAATATAAGTGTAATTTTTTTAAGACCACTTTTTACAGACATAATATCAATATTTATCAACCTTCATAAAAAAAAACTGAATTTAAAAAGTTATGTTACCTAGAAACCTTCACCTTAAGAGTTCTGACAGTTTCTTAAAGTAAACGGGAAAAGCTTTATTGTGGTATTGATGTTTTCACCATGGTCACGTGATGACGTAATGTCAGCCTTGGGTAACGCTTCTTCTTTGTGTAGCTGAAACATGAGGCAGGGTTTATATTAACGATAAGTATTTATTAAAAACAAATTAATCGAAGTTGTAAATTGTAAATAAAAATTGTAACCTGGACATTAAGAAAAATTAAATTATGTACGTCAAAAAGGATTTGAATTGTGTTGTATCATGCATCAATGACCAACAGGTTTCTGCTAACCAACGATGTGTATTTGAAGTGGCCACGCCCAATATAGCCACAGTTTGACCAGGGGTTGCAATGACGCAGACCTAATGTCTATAAGGTGTATAACCAGCTTATGTGTTACAGGTGACCAGACCATGCGTCCCGAGTGTAGAATTAAGATGATTAGACAGGATGCCGAATGCCTAAACGGTTGCGTGAAATGAAGTAAGGGAAGCAAGGTTACAATATAATACTTTAATATAGTGTTAGCACTTTAGCTGTATATTAAAACTAGAATTATGGTTGCTGAGTGCACATTCCCTGTGGTCGTTGACCCTACCCTCAGACCATCTGCTTGCCGAGGTCTACACTAACCTCTACGGATCCAGTGGCGTAACTAAGGGCCCGCCGGGACCGCGGTCGCGGGGGGGCCCAGCGCTCTAGGGGGCCCAAAAATTATTTCTAAGACATGTATATATATGCAAATTAAAATTTTAAAAAATCAAATTTAAAAAACTTGAGTTCGTCATTGACAATAATTGACAATAGGACTAAATACGAATAACATTAACATTGGCTTCGAAAGTAGACTGACTGTTGTTGAATTTTGGGTCTAGCACTCAACACATATGAATATGATACGACGCACAAACAAGCTTAGCTCATTCTTGTTCGTGATGATTCGCCGTCAAGTTATCGGACACTGGTGCGCAGCGCGGTCTGCTTGATTGCGGACTGCCACTTTGTGAGTCATACTAAATGCAGCGACTACTGCCGTGCCCTGCGAACAGTTTGACAAGTTTTGGCTTGATCAGTACACCGTTGGAGTTACAATGAGTAAGATCGGCGGTAGAAGTGTACCAAGTGGTGCGTCAAAAAGACGGAAGAAAAGGGAAGAAGAAAATGTTGTGCGAAAGTGTAAAAAGTTAGATTCATTCTTTATTAATAAGAAACAGGAATCGACTAGGCCCGTGAATGTCATAAACTCTAACTCAATCATCAGAGATTTACCTTCGACTTCGAGTTCAACATCCGTGTGTGAACAAGACTCGGAAGAGTCAGAAATTTTAATAGGAACCTTTACCGACGAAGTGGTAAGTGGCGACATAAATATTAGTCATAGTGATTCTGATTGTGAGCAAAGTGTTGAGATCTGCAATGAGGACAAAATAGCTACTAGTACTACTGCCAATATTTTTAGTGATCATCCTACAGATAGAAACAATTTTCCGATTAACATTTACGATCCACAAGTAAAAAGATTTGTAGTGGACAATGGATCATGCAGACCGCTTGGACCATATCCTAAAGACGAGAAAGGTCGATCTTTTTCAAAATCATATTATAGTACCACCACTAAAGCTGGCTTAACAATTCCTGTAACTTGGCTTTGCTATTCTCCGACACTAGATGCAGCGTATTGTGAGGCTTGCT
This sequence comes from Isoperla grammatica, assembly GCA_945910005.1. Classification (NCBI taxonomy): domain Eukaryota; kingdom Metazoa; phylum Arthropoda; class Insecta; order Plecoptera; family Perlodidae; genus Isoperla; species Isoperla grammatica. The sequence continues at coordinate 18,724,100 of OX246744.1, read as the reverse complement.
GGCTTTTTGCTGACAGGAATGATGGTAGTTATCGCCCCAATTGGAGTGAAGGTGTTAGAGATTGGCAAGGGTTGTCCAAAAAAATCAATAAGCATAAAGTTTCAAAATGTCACGTCGTTTCGTGTATACTGTATGAGCAGTGGAAGATGCATGGAACACTAAGTGAATCAACAGAACAGGGAATTGAAAAAGAAGCAAAATTTTGGCGCGAGGTCTTGAAGCGGCTAGTGAAAATTACATTAACACTCGCTTGTAACTCTCAGGCTTTTAGAGGGCATAGAGAAAAAATTGGGGAAGTCTATAACGGCAATTTTCTCTCGCAAGTAGAACTTATGGCTGCGTTTGATCCAGTGATGAAGGAACTTATTGACAAGCCCAAAAACACTACTAAATACCTGAGTCCAATTATACAAAATGAAATTATAACCACACTTTCGACCCACCTCGAAACCGAAATAATAAATGAACTTAAGTCTTCACAATTCTTTACAATAATTGCAGATACCACTCAGGACATCCCTAAAAAGGATCAACTAAGTTTAATAATGCGCTACGTCAAGATCATACGAAATGAAAACAATGAACCAACGGACATCAAAATATTAGAAACTTTCCTAGGCTTTTATTGGACGCACGATCAAAGCGCCGGTGGTTTGTCATCACAAATTCTTGGTATCCTCGAGGATAAGGGAATATCGTTGGAGAAGTGCCGTGGCCAAGGTTATGACGGTGCGAGCGTCATGAGTGGTGTGTATAATGGGGTACAAAAGCGTATTCTAGACAAACAACCTTGTGCACAATACGTTCATTGTGCTTCTCACAATCTTAATTTGGTTATAAATGACGCCGTGAGTAGAGTGAAGAAGCGTTCTTTACCACACTACAAGATGTGTATACATTTTTTGGGCACAGTATTTGTCGTTGGGACCTGCTTTCGTCCTTTACCCGCGAATCAGCAATTACTCTGAAAAAGTTGAATCCAACTCGCTGGGCAGGTCGTGTCCTTACTTTACTAAGTGTAAAGCACAACTTTGTAGATATAATGAAAGCTTTGACGCACATTATTCTCACCTCAGTTAAGAAAGATGAGAGGGACGAAGCATCTCGGCTAAAAGCATGCTTAGACAAATTTGAATTTGTGTTGACTCTTGTTATGTTTGTCAAGATTCTCGAATCTATCAACGTAGCGTCAAAGTACTTACAAACTAGAGACTTGGATCTATCTGTCGCATCAAAACATCTAGCAAGTGCATTAGATTCATCTATAGATTTCAGACAAAATTACAGCAAAGCCAAAGATGAGGCGATAGAAGTAGCCAGCAAGTGGGATATCAAAGTGCAGTTTGAGGACAAGCGTATTCGAAAATACAAACGCCACTATGATGAGTTATGTGAAGATCACAGAATAACCAATCCTGAAGATCGCTTTCGCATCAACGTGTTTTACGGGGTTCTGGACATTGTTGTGCATCAACTCAAAATGCGTTTCACTGGTATGTCCGAAGTAGTCAACAAATTCTCCATTCTCCACCCCTCTATACTTGCCATAGCAGAAGAAGATAACATCATTAAAACCGCTTCCGCCCTTCAAAAAAAATATTCAGAAGACTTAAGTTCGAACTTCCCATTGCAGCTTCTGAGCTTTCGAAACACAATGAGTTCAGAAATATGCAAAACCTCAACAATAAAGGACCTGGCACATCTTCTCATAGTGGACTACACAGCCATCTCTTCCAGCTATCTCGATGTCTGTACCGCATACATCTTGTTTCTTACCTTGCCAGTTACAGTAGCGTCTGCTGAGAGATCATTTTCGAAATTAAAGTTGATAAAACATTACGCACGCAACTCAATGGGCCAAGAACGTCTTCAAGGTTTAGGGCTCCTCAGTATAGAAGCAGAGCGGGCGAAAACGATGGATGTCGATGCAGTAATTGACCGGTTCGCAAATTTGAAAGCTCGCAAGAAGATTCTGAATTGAAGGTAAGCACAAAATATGACAAACATAAAAATAATCAGTGGTTCTGGTTGGGGGGGGGGGGGGGCCATAATTATTTTTTGCGGGGGGGCCCTGGAATTGTAGTTACGCCACTGTACGGATCCTGAATCTACACTGACCTTGAGCCCAGCCGCTCTCTTCGCTTCCAACCCCCTCCCACTCTACCCTCAGACCATCTGCTTGCCAAGGTCTACACCAACCTCTACGGATCCTGAATCAACACTGACCTTGAGCCCAGCTACTCTCTTCGCTTCCAACCCCCTAACACCCCGTGTACCCAAGACTCGGTCGAGGTGGTAGAATGACGTAAGAGAGCCAAGCCTACAAGGGCTGGCTGTCGAGCTTCTAGCAGTGCAGGCTAGGGGAATGCCAAGTTGGCCAACCACCTTCTGGCCAAACCTGTCAAACCAAGACTGATCGTTTGTGCTACGTTATTGCTGGTTAGTGCTAAAATTTGAACGTTAGTGCTTAAACGGGTAAAAAGGTATTAAGGGTTGAATTAGGGATGGCCAACTTGACGTCATCTTAGCCAACCACTTTTTTAATTACAGACTTTATGGATATTTTCTTTAGCCAATCGTTAGTGTTACGTTAGTGCTGGTTAGTGCTAAAAGTTGGACATAAGTGCTCCCCAGGGTAAAAAGTTATTAAAGTTTGAATTAGGGATGGCCAACTTGACGTCAAGTTAGCCAATTACTTTTTTAACTACAGACTTTATGGATATTTTCCTTTGCCCTCGTAAGTGCTACGTTTGTGCTGGTTAGTGCTAAAATTTGGACGTTAGTGCTCCAACGGGTAAAAAGTTATTAGGCTTAGGTTTGAGTTTGTCATCAAAATCGTTCTTTCTGTTATTAGGTGAATCGTCCGGCGGTGGTAGTTTCCTCAACAATTCCAACGACACGACGGAAATAAGACGATTCCTTCCCCGCCTGGAGGGGTAGAGCGGTCCGCAACAACCACCACTAAACAACCCAACATCCTAGAAGTGACAACAGCGAAACTACCATTTGTAGATATCCGCTCTGAAATATGGAAAACATGACTTAAAGATACCGTACATTAAAAGCAGGCGGATAAAAAATTAAAGAAAACGCTATTTTTTGGCTCGGTGCTTTAAAGTAGCACCGAGCAACTTTACTCATTATAATTCCCGTGTAAAAAAGTGTTGCCTTGATTTAGTAAAACCACCGCTAAAATAGGGCACTTATCAAAAATCGATCAGAGTTTCAATGTGCATCGTTTCTCTACCGATAACATGCTTCTTAGTACGAACGTGTATTTCTACAAAATGCCCTACAATTTAATTTTATTTGTGACTTGATGTGTAGAAAAGTGGCAATCTGTTTTGAGCGGCACTGTCCGCAGTCGCCGAGTGTTTCGCGGAGCGCTGGCTGGACTCGTATTACACAATGAGTGCTCTGTCTATCGGGAAGGCGCTAGCGAGCTCAGAACCGATACAGCTGCACTACGCTTTAGAAGAAAAATGCAGCAGAGCTGGCGAAGTGGATCTAGTAGAATAGCTAAATGTTCACTATTTTTTCTTCCATTGAAGCAACCTATATTAATTTTATTTAACTCATAACTGAGTATCATGTACTTATAACTTATTGATGATTTTCTGGTTTTTCACTTGTCTACCCCTTTAATAAGCTTTCCAGAATAATAACATTGTACCTTTTCCAACTAACTAGAAGGCTTCGAATTCGCTTCGCTTTTTTTGTAAGTTTCAATTTAAAAACCATCAGAAGATTATTTTTTAATTTTTTGGGTAGAATTTTTTCAAATTTAAATAATTTCCGTCAGCATAAAGATAAATAAATGTAAGTCAATTTCCAAAGATTTCAAATAAGAGTTTGAAAGAGAGTTTTTTCACTTTTATACATGCCATTGAAATCTTTTAACATTTTCACTACATTAATCAACATGTTGAGGTTACTTTACTGATAAAAACAAAAAACAAATTAGTGGTTACTGGTGACCTAGTTCTTGTCTTAAACAGCAAACGAATTGTAAATTATAGAATGTTTAAAAAAATCAAACTAATAGTGTTGGTAAATATTTAATTTACAAAACTGATAATAAAGAGCTGCTGACATGTTGATCAACACGAAAATCAGTTGATAAAACGAATATTTCAAATTTTCCATTCTATGACATAGGGCCTACTAATTCTAAACAATTAGCATCAACTTTTGTGAATGATTAAAGACTTTCCGAGGACGCAGACTCCCATGTAGACGGGATTCCAGGATAAGTGGCCTTGGAGGAGTGGCACCCTATAATTATAACGGAGGGTAGAGAACTGGTCCCCGCCCCCCGGAGATCTGCCACCACACCGGAGAAGTGGCCTTGGGGGAGTGGCCCCCTACAATTATAACGGAGGGTGGAGAACTGGTCCCCGACCCCGCAGATCCGCCCCCACACCGGAGAAGTGGCCTTGAAAACTGGTTCCCGTCCCCGACGTGTGTGATCAAACTCAGACCAGGCACCAAGGAACCAGCCATTCTCCTCGACACATAAACAAAGATTCATGTACTTAACTTTTGTTACTGGGTCCGAGCTGTCGGTGGTGATGGTGATGGTGAATAAATAGGAAATGTCAGGATATTTCAGCACATTTTCTTTATCTTGTTCTTAATATTGTCCTGCTCTTTTTAAGCGAGCGAAGCAAGCGTCTCCAATAGACTTTTATGGCACTTAAGGTTTCGTTTTTTTTTTTTTTTTATGTCTGTCGATAGCGGTCGAACGGAAAGTCCGATCAAGTTGAAATTTAGACCATCTACAAGCCTCGATGTCAGTTGAAGGTGTATAGTTTTGTGTCAAAATCGTTTTAACAGTTACAAAGTTACAACACAGTTACAAGAAAATATTTTTCTGAAACAAAATGGCGGCAAAATGTGAGATAGCCATATTTTTAAAAAGATATTTTCGGTCACGAATATATTAATGTTATGGCGATCTTATAAGTATTTGCAAGTTGCTTTTAAGTTACTCTGAAATATTTTTCGGAAACACAGTAACAGCAAAATGTGAGGTGGTTAATGTATAGTAAATTTGTGTCCGGACACGAATATACTAATCTAATCACTATCTGCTACGTACAAGAGGCAGAAATCACATTTCTATTGCTGTCAATAAGACGTGTTAGTAACGGTGGCGGACCGTGTTGAAAACACTATACGAAATTACAACGAAAAATCTTAGCAACGCGCATTGCACGACATAATAATGTCGGGAAGCATAATAGCTATGGAAATTAGAAAAAAGTTTGCAATGCGCATTCTTGAATTGTTTTTCTAAGCTTTGAGCAATTTTCCCCAAAAAGTTCGTAGATATGGACGCGCTCGCTTATCAACGCGTCAAACAGAGCGTTTTTTTAGTTTAATTTAATTGAATATTTTCTCATGGTGATTAAGTACCCTTATTAACCTCCTCCGCACTTTAAGCTCGTTAGAGTTTACACCAATAACAAACTTTCTTAAAAATAACAAATTTCTTTCTGTTAGGCTCACGATTAATATTTACAGTATTTGTACTAAAATGTTTAGGCACCCCTGGATGGTTACACCATCAACGTTGACGTTGTGTTGGCTAACCAAGGTTGGGACGCGTGCTTATCGCGAACATAATTCACGCCGCCACGCTTTATCACAGATAACTAATGAAGACTTCGTAATTTGTGATAGTGATGGTTTTCAAGAACATTACAGACAAAGATAGTAAGATATACCCTGTCGGATATAATCAGCAATGTGCTTGGTGGTGTTGGTGCTAGATTTGAGTATGTTGCCATGAAGAAACATTAAAGCCAATAATTGTAGTGGAAACCAAAAACTAATTTCATTAGGATTGTAAGTGTTTTTTTTTTTAAACTTTACTTGTTTGGGAATTTGTGACTTTTATCTTAATTTAATACGTATTTTTAATTATAAACATTGTTACAGTGCAATTTAAAAGTATACCCGCTCATGTTAAAGGGATAGTCGGGTGAAAAACTAAAGAACTACCTTTTGTAGATGTCCACCTTTAAATATAAAAAACATGACTAAAAGATACCATACTTTAAAAGCAGGCGGTTAAAAAATTAAAGACAACGTGATTATTTGGTTTGGTGCTACCAAGTAGCACCGAGCAACTTTTCTCATGGTAATTCCCATATAAAAAAAATGTTGCCTTGAGAAAGTAAAACCACCGCTAAAATAGGGCACTGATCAAAAATCGATCAGGAGGTTAATGTGCATCGTTTCTCAACCGATAACATGCTTCTTAGTACGAACGTTTACTTCTACAAAATACCCTGCAATTAATTTTTTTGTGGCATGATGTGTAGAAAAGTTGCAATCTGTTTTGAGCGGTACTGTCCGCAGTCGCCGAGCGTTTCGCGGAGCGCGGGCTGGTCTCGTATTACACAATGAGTGCTCTGTCTATCGGGAAGGCGCCAGCGACCTCAGAACCGATACAGTTACACTACGCTTTAGAAGAAAAATGCAGCAAGAGCTGCCGAAGGGAATCTAGTAGAATTCGCGATCTCAAGGACGTTTGAAAGTGACGTCACTGGCCAATGTGGCGGCCTTGCCGGGTTAACTTCTCTGTGTGACATTGGCGGTATCGCTGGAACGTTGATCACTTATCTCCTTCTAGCTGTTATACTTTTCATTTTGAAGGAAAAACTTATAGGAAAGCGTAATTAATTTACATGCCAATAGTCATCATAAAGGTTATTTCATAATTATAGACCCAGTAGTTTACTTGTTATAACAATTTACGCAAACAATCGGAAAATGAGCAAAATTTCTTATTGTTTTCTCAACTTAAATTGTTGAAAAACTAATGATCGGATTTTGACAAGAGTTTCTTTGGAACATGAACCAACAATGTGAGGAAATAAACAAATAAACTTTCTAGATAGAAAGTGCCCTGAACGAAAATTCATAGCATGCACTAACATGCAGGGTGCGTAGTTTCACGGCCAAAACCGCTGCTTTTGAGGTCCAACCGCTGCACCCTGCATGTTAGTGCATGCTATGAATTTTCGTTCGGGGCACTTTCTATCTAGAAAGTTTATTTGTTTATTTTCTTACATTGTTGGTTCATGTTCCAAACGAACTCTCGTCAAAATCCGATGATTAGTTTTTCAACAATGTAAGTTGAGAGAACAATAAGAAATTTGGCTCATTTTCCGATTTTTTGCGTGAATTGTTATAACAAGTAAACTACTGGGTCTATAATTTTGAAATAACCTTTATGATGACTATTGGCATGTAAACTTAATCCGCTTTCCTGTAGGTTTTTCCTTCAAAATGAATAGTATAAGAGCTAGAACGAGATTAGTACCGCGTGGTTTGTGTGAGAATCCGCAGACAGTTAGAGCGCTAGACCCGTTAGCTTAGGGATAATTTTGTCCGCTAGGAGCGTATCGAAGTTTTGCGATCGCGAATAGCTAATTGTTCACTATTTTTTTCTTGCATTGAAGCAACCTATATCAATTGTATTTTACACATAACTGAATTTCATGGACTAATGACTAATTGGTGATTTTTTAGTTCTTCATCTGACTATCCCTTTAATGACATCAGTATGGCCGCTGTGACGTCACATGCAAACTGTCAACTGGCACCAGTGTAGAAGGGTGTCCAAACGCCGTAACATAATAATATAGTGGTGGGCGGTGATCGCATCAAAGAGAACTTAGAAGTTGCAGATCGTGGTGACCTCCAGGCCCGGACTGGGACCAATTGGGGCCCTCAGCTAAAACCTGTAAGGGGGCCCTCTACCGGGGTGTCTGGGGGGTATGGAATACCCCCCAGAAAACGGGGGTTCTGAAAATTAGGTGGTTGAAAACAATGAAAACAAGTTTTCCCGCTATTTTGGCACATTAAAAAGAAGAAATTGAGCTAGGTTTTTATACGAATATTATGATTTTTGACTTTTGTTGATTTTATCATTTATTAAAATAAGAAATTCACAGTATTTTTAGGATACCACAACACAACAAAACACATGCTGTAGAACTGCCAATAATTACAACGGAGTTCAAAATAAAGCGCAGTATTTTATTCCCACCAAAGCATTCATAAATTATGTCAAAATTATTTGCGTAATAAAAATAATGACAAAACGGATTTTAGGGATTAGAAAAATAATACAAACATTTGTAATTAAATCCTGTGTATTTAACAGTTTACAATGTTGTTAAACTAGAATAGAAGGGGCTTAACTTAACTGAGATGATTCGACATTATACTCCCCTAGCCGTAAAGTAACAGCTTCTTTGTAAGCAACTCACTTGTAAAAGCTTCTTCATCTATTATTTTATTTTTGTCCAAATCATATAATAAATCCCTACCCAGGGACTGCTACCTTATCGTGGTGGGCAGGTTTGTGCGCTTTGATGATTCCTGGAGCTATGCCGGCGGAAGCGTATGCTTCTGGTAGGGCCACCCTAGCCGGACTGGTCGAGGAGAAGTCAGACGAAGTGCAGTCCACACCCCAATCCCCTTTCCTCCCCCTTTCCCTATCCTCACCGCCCTCCTACTTGCCCCTTTCCTCCAAACAACCCCCTATTATATTCATATTTCACCCACTCATCGTCTTGATTAGCCAAGTTGCAAAAATTAGAGACGTTAAGCCCAAATGCCAATCAATCAATAAAATAAATCCCTCTCAACATTAATAAAAAGCAGACTGGACATAAGGTCTTGGCCGAAAGACGACCGAAGTCGATTTTTTACGATTTAAGGTTAGGAAAAAACTCGTTCACATGTGACTTTTTTGTACGCTATGTGGGGGCCCCCGTTGGGGCCCCCTTGGGCCGGGGGCCCTCCGCGTTCGCGGACCTGCGGATTTGGCCAGTCCGGGCCTGGGGACCTCACTGACAGGCGGTTTCCATGCTTTTACGTTGGACGTTGACGTTGGACGTTAGCCAACCGTAGCCCGTAGTATTCTCGACAAACATCGAGGGGGCGTTGCCAGCGTTGGCGTAAATGGTTACGATTGGCCAACGCCCGACGTCAGTGTCCGTCGTAAAAGCATATTAACCGGATTAGAGTGGAACTATAACGAGCATGTGTTTTGCCCCTCCCCCCCTACCACAACTGGTCAGACATGGGGGGGGGGGGCGTTGCTTGCCGTGCCACTCTTGTTATAATGCCACAGATAAGTGGAATGCGATACTTGTAGGTGAGTTACAACAATTAATTGGCAAGGAAATGGTGAATGGAGAATGCACAGTATGAAACGTCTACCATTAGCCCAACGTTATGGAGTGCCGCGGCGCAAGTACAGGGTACTAAAGATTAGTTGCCTTATCACTATCACAAATGTCGTTCCATCAAAAGAATTTTACACCGATAACATGCATAGTTAATCTTACCAAAATGTTAAACATTTTCACTTTGAGGAAAGTGTAACTATTTGCTTAGTTCATTGCATCATCTTCTATAATCAATAAGTATTAGGATAGAGATAGTAAGGACTCAACATCGGGATCCCATCATATCATATCGTCACATTCGAAGTGTGTCAACAAGTTGCGATAAGATAATAGAAGTGACTCTGCGTTCTGCCAGGTTGCGAGGCGGGCATTGCTTATTCTGTTGTCTGGGCGTGGCTCAATACAGTTTCATAGGTACCGGTAGACGTGACTCTGCGTTGTGCCAGGTTGCGAGGCGGGCATTGCTTATTCTGTTGTCTGGGCGTGGCTCAATACAGTCTCATCGGTACCGGTAGAAGTGACTCTGTGTTCTGCCAGGTTGCGAGGCGGGCATTGCTTATTCTGTTGTCTGGGCGTGGCTCAATACAGTTTCATCGGTACCGGTAGAAGTGACTCTGCGTTCTGCCAGGTTGCTAGGCGAGCATTGCTTATTCTGTTGTCTGCGCGTTGGCTCAATACAGTTTCATCGGTACCGGTAGAAGTGACTCTGCGTTGTGCCAGGTTGCGAGGCGGGCATTGCTTATTCTGTTGTCTGGGCGTGGCTCAATACAGTTTCATCGGTACCGGTAGAAGTGACTCTGCGTTCTGCCAGGTTGCTAGGCGAGCATTGCTTATTCTGTTGTCTGCGCGTTGGCTCAATACAGTTTCATCGGTACCGGTAGAAGTGACTCTGCGTTCTGCCAGGTTGCGAGGCGGGCATTGCTTATTCTGTTGTCTGGGCGTTGGCTCAATACAGTTTCATCGGTACCGGTAGAAGTGACTCTGCGTTCTGCCAGGTTGCTAGGCGAGCATTGCTTATTCTGTTGTCTGCGCGTTGGCTCAATACAGTTTCATCGGTACCGGTAGAAGTGACTCTGCGTTCTGCCAGGTTGCGAGGCGGGCATTGCTTATTCTGTTGTCTGGGCGTGGCTCAACACAGTTTCATAGGTACCGGTAGAAGTGACTCTGCGTTGTGCCAGGTTGCGAGGCGGGCATTGCTTATTCTGTTGTCTGGGCGTGGCTCAATACAGTTTCATCGGTACCGGTAGAAGTGACTCTGCGTTCTGCCAGGTTGCGAGGCGAGCATTGCTTATTCTGTTGTCTGGGCGTGGCTCAATACAGTTTCATCGGTACCGGTAGAAGTGACTCTGCGTTCTGCCAGGTTGCGAGGCGGGCATTGCTTATTCTGTTGTCCGGGCGTTGGCTCAATACAGTTTCATCGGTACCGGCCAACATCGAAATCTATTTACCATGTGAGTATTTATAAATGAAACACATTACACGAACAGTAACCACGGTAATGAAAAATAAAAAAACACTCACTGTGCGTATACTTTCGAGAGCGTCCGCTCTCTTCCTCAGAAGAGATGTGTTTTATTTGAAAAAATATTCTCTTGGTCTAAAAGTCTTGGTTTTATGATCATACCGCGAGTCTTTATGTTATGGTTTAATTGTCATTTTGTTCGGGGGGCGGAAATACTACACAAATACAGTGAGATGACCAAGCTAGCGCGTGTACGTCAGTGCGTCATAGTGTGGGGGGGGGGGGGGCAGTGGCGGACTCAGTAATGGGAGCGCCACGTACTGAAAAATAACAGCCTGAATCCCCTTGCTACTTCACTTGCGCCTTACCCCACCCCCCACCTCCCCCAAGGACTACAAAGACATAATTAGTTTTCAACAAATTTGATCGAGAGAGAAAATAACACATATTTGAAACGGTGCAGCATAATTTGAGTAAAATTACAGGAAGACTAAATCGAAGTATTCGTTTAAAAATAATAAAATGCATTTTTCGGGTATTCAATTGTTTTGTTATTTAGCACATAGTTGGCCGGGACAGCACACGCACGCAGAACACTTTCGTAGATTTCCGCACCATAGCTTTGCATTTGGGATAAAAATATTTGGCCAGCGGTTTACATTAAGCCGCATTCACAATCATGACTAGTACTTTAGTTTAATGATTAAGACTTTCGTTTAGAACTAACCAAAATACGAAAACTCCGCTTCCAGGTGAAGCCAAATCAAATCAAAATTATAGACTAATTCAAAACATGTGACGTATCAATTCCTGATTGGATGTTACTAACAATCTGGCCTTGATGACTACAAAGTTGAACGTTTGTCAACTTTCTAAATCACTAGTCTTAATCATTAATCATTGTGAAGGGTATAATGTAAAATCCTTTACTTCAACATTTATTAGTTAATAGTTCAACGTTTAATAGTTTTTCCCGCCATAAATATGCGTGAAACTTTCAGCTTGTTTTTATAATTGAAAATTTATTCCAAGTCATCGAAATGAAATATTTTGTTGTTCAGGTAGTGAAATAATGAAAAAAATGACTTGAACATAAAGCCTATTAAGGCTGGTTTACACAGATTTTTAAGACATAATGCATAAGGTTTTAAGATGTTGTTTTAAAAACAACAATGAAAACAACGTCTTAAAACTAAAACTTTGTGTGAACGCCAGTCCGTGTTTCCTATGATCCAACTTTACGACTAAAAATCTGTGTGGACCAGCCCTTACTAAATATACGTTGAAGATGCAAGTTACTGAGTGGGTAGACTCTATAAATGTGAATTTATTTTATTTATTTAACCTAAAACACGTAAGAGACATTATTTTAATAAAATACAATGATTGAAAGTCTTAAAATTTGAAAATTTTTCCTTTTTGAAGGTGAATTTGACAGATCACTTATACTTTTCCCCTTTCTCACGTGTGATTTTTAACTTTGTGAAACAGACTGCGACGATCTAACTAGCGAGTTCGACGAATTTCCGCCAGGTGGAGATCAAGTAGAACTTGCGTACTTTCAAGGTCTGCTTGATCTCCGCCTAGCGGAGGCTCGTCAAGTCAAGCCTAAGAGTCAAGCTCGCAAGTTAGGTCGTCGCAGTCCATTCCACAATGTTTATTTCATATTTCATAGTATTCAAATGGGAGAAACGTGAGAGAAAACAAATAAAGCGATCTGCCGAATTTTACCTCATAGAAAGGAAAATTCATCATATTTTAAGACCTTCAATCATTGTATTGTACCAAAACGCCCCTTTTACGTGTTTTAACTATTGTATTACACGATCTAAACGAATATTTAAGTATAATAACAGTTGTTTATAGTGGGATACAAAATGGCTATTTTGGTTCCCTTGAGTATATAAGAGCAACGTGAGTGCTTTGTCATGCCATTACCAACCACCACCACTCTCTACAGATCCGCCCCCTCTAGAGTGATTGGCCTCGAGGACCAGACTGTCTCCCAGGTTGTGCAACCACCCAATTTATGGATGGAGTATGATGCTATTGCCAGCACGCCACACTGAGCTATCAGTGGTCATCATCATCATCATCATCATCATCATCATCATCATCATCATCATCATCATCATCATCATCATCATCATCATCATCATCATCATCATCATCATCATCATCATCATCATCATCATCATCATCATCATCATCATCATCATCATCATCATCATCATCATCATCATCATCATTATCATCATCATGGGGATTTATTCCTGATTTTAATGCAGGAGATCCATGGTTCGTTTCCCGATTCGTTCTAAGCTTCTTACTTTGGAATTTTACATAAATCTATCTATTGCTTCAAAGTGCTATTTTTTAACTGAACATTGTGTATTTCCCTTCTTTATTGTATTTAACTTAGTATTTATACTTTGTTTATGATAAATACTAATGAGTTTTTTAATATTTTAGTATTTAAAAATAAAAATGTGGAAAACTTTCAAGTTATTGTTTAGTTTTGGCCTAAAATAGATTCTACAAAATGCTATTTACACGTATCTGTCAACATTATGTATAATTTTCAACACATGAAATGACTTATTTAATGGGGAGAATATAAAATACTTGTCATATGTTGTTTTTGTCTTCTTTCTTAAAACCTCCGTTACGTTGCAGGATGGCTGACAATGTAAACTCTCGGTTCGTCATAACCAATCCTGGTGTCTTGGTGTTGGGTGGAGGCCTTCCTGCTGGATCCAGCACTGTGTCATTCTCCCAAGATGAGACCGTCGTTCAGGTGTCTTGCGGCCTTGACCACTCTGCAGTTGTCTGCGAGTCTGGCCGGGTCTACACCTTCTGTGTAACACAAGACACAGGACGGATGAAGAACGAAGGCTCGGTCACTAAGCCGAGGCTTTCTTACACTCTCAGCAGGATTAGAGTAACCCAGGTTACTTGTGGAGGTGAACACACCATGTTCCTCACAGAAAATGGTAAGATATATGCAAGGGGCTACAGTCATCTTGGTCTCGGTCACACCGGTGTCACCCCCATACCCTTCCCGGTTGCCAGTCTGCCGCTCATCACGAAGGTTGCTGCTGAGTGGGACCACACGGTGGTTCTTGCCGACAGCGGTGATGTCTGGGTGTGTGGATGCAACGACGAGGGCCAACTAGGACTCGGTCATACAAACCAGCAAACCACCTTCACTCGCGTGGCCAACCTCCCCGAGGCCATCGTTGACATATCGTGTGGCGTGTACCATACGGCTCTTGTCTCGGCCTCTGGGGTCCTCTTCATGGCTGGGTCTAATCGCAATGGTCAACGTGGGCTTGGTGACATCACATCCGTGTCCAGCTTCACACAAGTATCGGTGCCATCAACAGCCGTGGCTGCCGTGTCCTGCGGTTCGTACCACACTGTGGCCCTCGCAGTCAATGGCTTGACCTGGGCCTGGGGTCGTAATGCTGCAGGTCAGCTGGGAACCGGTGACACAACCGACAGATTCGCCCCCTCTAGAGTGGTTGGCCTTGAGGGCCAGACTGTCTCCCAGGTTATTACTGGATATAACCACACTGCGCTGTTGACACGGGCAGGGGACGTGTTTGTGTGCGGCCGAGGAACAAGCGGTGAACTGGGTCTGGGGAAGAATAACATCTCGATGGCGACTCGATTGCCAAAGTCACCGGGGCTTATGGTTCAACAGGTGGCTTTTGCAGAGCAATATTCACTACTGTTGGTCACAACGTCAACCGTCGCACCTTCACCCCAGCGCGGGATAGGAATTGAGGAACAGGCGGGGAAAGACATAAAAGACTGGGAGCAAAGTTTGATGCAATCCTTGGAGTGTCCTGTGTGCTTGAAGGTCATGTGCGCACCGATACACCTGTGCATCGCGGGGCACAGCTTGTGCAACACTTGCCGGTCTGACGACAGGACCACAGTTTGCCCGCTGTGTCGCGGACGGTTCTCTTCTGTTAGGAATCTTCTCGCGGAGAGCCTGAGTGCCGACATCCGGCTACCGTGCACGGAATGCCTGCTGCGCATGCCCGCGTGCGAGCTGGGGGGACACGGCGCGGTCTGTCCCCGCCGTGACTACGACTGTCCCCTGGCGTGCGGCGGTTGGAGGGGCCGGCCCGAAGCGATGCTGGGCCACGCCCTCTCGGCCCATGCGGACCGGACGTGGCCCGACCTGCCACGCACGTTTGTGCAGCGGCGCGGACTCTTGCTCACGGACGTGCTCGCGGCGCACGGCAGAGTGTTCACGCTACATCGCGGGTACGACGGGGAGGGGCGCACGTTCTGGGCGGCTGTCAGGTACCTGGGCGCGCCCGAGGACAGGCACGCGTTCAGGTTCGAGCTCACTCTCCTAGTCGAAGACATGCGCCTCACTTACCGCAGGAAACTGTGTTCCGACATCGAGAGCGTCGAGGACATGTTTCGTTCATCCAACTGTGTGAGCGTGAAGGGGGAATATCTCGACACTTTTATTAAACAAGAAAGTCTGATTTGTCGAGTGGACATTGTAGAAGTCGGATTCACAGGGTTCGCAGATGAAATGAAGGTTTTGCTTAGTGCTCAAGAGTTCCAAAGCTTTACTTGGTAATGCTTATACTTCTTCCAGTGCCTCTAGGGCTTGAAGTTAGAATCAGGTGTCATATTTTTAAATATTCTATTGTGGACTCAGATTTTAGGCAATAGCGTTGACAAGCCCTCTTGCATAGTTTCAACACATTTATTAAGAAAATAGTGTAATGTAGGCAGTAATTAGCGTTTCTTTAGTTTTGCAAAGTAGTATATTGGAAGCTTGCAATGCTTTTCTTTGTTGAATATGTTATCTTCAGAGAGAGGGTGTGTATGTATTGCATTATTCCTATATTGTATTAAAATATTTTGAATGTAGACTACCTATAGTTTAGTTTTGTTCTTTATAAACACAATTTATTAAATTATAAGCAATAAACAAATTACATAAATTGTGTATAAGATTCCCTGACTTGATAACTCTCATATTCCCATATATAACTCTCATAGGACCGATTAGCATTAGCCTTATACTTCTATTCTATCTTTGTTAACCCTAATTGATGAATAATATGTTCTTGTGTTATTCTTCTTGAAATGTTTGTAGCCCGGCCTAGCCTAGCCCTAGGCCATGGTCTGGTGGAAGAACTGTGTTATTCTTCTTGAAATGTTTGTAGCCCGGCCTATAGCCTAGCCCTAGGCAATGGTCTGGTGTAAGAACTGTGTTATTTCAGTGTGTTAATTAAAGTATTAAACTAAACTACTACATTTTTTACAACGTTCCTCAATAGACCACGCGACACCCTAATCCCGTTGAATCCTTCAAATGCCGTAGTCAGCCTATCCAGGAAAATACTATAAGCTGTCTCCCCCCCCCCCCCCCCCCCAACTCTCAGCCCAGTTAAAGGGCAGGCAGTGCACAGAGAACAGAGCTTCATTCAGCAGCCACCTCTTATTGAGTGAACGGCTGTCTTGAAGACGGCCAATGATACTTGGCCGAAACGTCGACAAAACGGTCCTTTTAAGGACCAAAATTGTCTCAAGAGAGAGCGCGGCAGTCAACCCGAAAACACAACAAATACATATATATTAAATAATAGGTTCTCGGGTTGCTGTCCACGTTGCTTGCTCTCTTGAGACTGGTTGCTGGCCCAGAAATGGGCCATTGTCATTGTCTCGACGTTTCGGCAAAATCGCATTTGCCATCTTCAGGATGATTCGTTGGCTGAGAACCGAATGGTTTCCCCTATATATATATATATAATAATAGAAATAATAATAATATGTGTGTATGAGTCTGTGAAATCCAAAAAATAAAAAACCCAACCCCGACGTGTATCGAAGCCAGGTATCCCACTTGCCGGGTGGGCGCCATGAACCCTGGACCACCGGGACCGGCAATTGACGAGTGGTGATTTACCCGACCCCTGACGTCACGAAGGAACGTGGCGCCCATAGTTGGGACGAATCCGCTAACTGTTACGCTTTCACGCACTTAATGTACGACACTTATCTCCTTCTAGCTGTTATAATATTCACTTTTCAGGTATAACCTATAGGAAAACCGTATTAAGTTCACATACCAGTGGTCAATATAAAGGTTATTTCAAAATTATAGACCCAGTAGTTAACTTGCTATAACAATTCGCGCATCAAGAGGATACAATGAGCAACGCGTGTTTTGTTTTTTCAACTTCAATTGGCGAAAAACTAATGATCGGATTTTGACGAGAGTTTCTTTAGCATGTGTTCCAATAATGTGAGACAATAAGCAAATAAACTTTTCCGATAGAAATTGCTCAGAACGAAAATTCATAGCATGCAATAATATGCAGGGTGTAGCGGTTGGGCCTCAAAAGTAGCGGTTTTGACCGTGAAACTAAGCACCTTGCATATTAGTGCATGCTATGAATTTTCGATCAGGGCATTTTCTATCTAGAAAGTTTACTTGCTTACTGTCTCACATTATTGGTACGTATTCTTAAGAAACTCTCGTCCAAATCCGATCATTAGTTTTTCGCCAGTTGAAGTTGAAAAAATAAAAAACACCTTGCTCATTTTATCCTCTTCATTGCGTGAATTGTTATAACAAGTTAACTACTTCGTCTATAATTTTGAAATAACCTTTATATTGACCACTAGTATGTGAACTTAATATTTTTTCCAGGTTATATCTTAAAAATGAATATTATACCAGCTAGAACGAGATAAGTGTGGATGGGTTTTGCCCACGTGGATCCGTCCGGACATTAGGGACTTTTCCCAACTGCTAGTCACGTGACACAGTACTCGGCGCAAGCTCCGCCCATCACCACTCGTCAATTCACTGTCTGGATGTGGTGCATAAACATAGTATGTGGCGGTGGATCAACATTGCAACGCTTTGGTTACACTTGAGTTTACCAGCCACATATTTTATGTGCATATTATATGTGTACATATAATATGTGTGGCACACGACAGACGTTCAGTGATAGCACGTGAGGCTCTAGTCACGAGGTTGCCAGCTCGATACTCGCTACCCGCAATTCTGACAGACTTTTCTCAAGGTTATATTCTCAGTCGAAAGCGAAATGCGAGGATTGACTCATATTCCGCAACTATTTCATAAGACACAACTATTTAGTAACCTGAGTAGAGAGAATGAATGAATTTATAAAAACCAACTAGTTGGACATTGGACAATTCATTATCCTTGTCAAGATTAAAAATTACGCAATATTTGAGCACTACCCAGCACTCTTCGACACGCTAACAACAACTACCTGCTACTACTAACTAACTGGTAGTCGTTTTTAGCCTGTCGAAGAGGGCTGAGTAGTGCTCGAAATATTGCGTGATTTGTAATCTTGACAAGGAACATGAATTGCCCAAACCAGTTTTTTTCTAACAACGTTTTACCTGTTCTACTAAGTTTACGTTTTTAATTAAGAAATTGATTGACCCTGGGAAAGTTTCGTACGCAAAAATTATTATTATTACTCATTGTTAATAGATTGCTTGATATATTACATCATATTCTTCTATCATGTGAAAATGAATGTACGTCAACCATATTCATATTTTTAATTCATGTAATTTAATTAACAAAGTATACACTTGTAATGTATTACCTTCAAGAAGGATAATGTAACAGGCTATTGATTGTGGCAACATATTCATCTTCGTCGAGCACGTTGAAGGTGACATGTTTGTTTTCAAATTAATAATTAATTGTTAAGTGAATTAGTCAACACATTTCTCAGTATATTACTTCGGGAATGACCCAGATAACACTTCATTGGCGGACAGATGGCCTCGCTGCATGTCCAGCTTTGTACTCCTATATTTCCACAACCTCCAGGCTAAACGCAACGTATTTGCATGAGTCTTCAATAGGAGAGAGAGGGTTAAGAGGAAGTGAAACGGAGAGATCTTTGATGTGAAGACATTGAGCAATACTAAAGAACGTGTTATTATTGAAGCGCAAGTGATTGAGACAGGCCAAGATTGAATACGTGCAATAGAATCCAGCATATTATGCTTTGTGATCTGTATTGTGAACAAGTGTAAAGTTTGAACGTAAGTAGGAAGAATGTGTTTCAAACCATAACAAGACACTCAACGCAATTCATAGTTCCCACGTGACGTCACAGCGGCCATGATTGCGACACAATTGATGAGGACCAATCCTAGATCATTGGCCAGTACTATTCAAATTTAATAAATAAGCCTAATTAAGAATTTAAAAAATAAAAACATAAACAAATGTTACACATACAAATTGTATTTAAAAAAACAGGCTGAATTTTTGAAGAAGAAAGAATTTTGGTGTTCTACCACAACAGCCTTCAATTGTTTCTCCGTGGCAACAACAAAGTTTGATCACAAATGTGGCCGCCACGCGCAAAGATGTGACGTACGTGCAACCTATGAATAGATTTCAAGTGTGCAACAAAAGTGCGAAGAAAGATCAGTGGTTCTGTGTTTGCGCCCATTACTGCTGGAGCTAAGAAGTCAATATGGATTTCAACAGTACAATCAAACCACTGATAAGAGCGGTTCGCATGTTTGGCCTGGCTCCGTACAACATAGTTAACAACGGACATAGAATATCATACAAGATTTCAAAGTGGGCAGTGGCCTACAGCATCGTCTTCTGTGTCACCATTGTGATCTGTTTAGTCGCGTTTATGCCCTCTTTGGAAACCTCTACCAAGAAATACAACTCGACCATCATTGAGACAGCAAATATCTTAAGAGGCTACAGTTTTTATTTAATGATTGTATATTCTCACGTACTACACATTGCCCACCATCGTAAGATACATCAAATGCTATCAGTTATGTCAAATCTAAGTCAAAAATTAGATGTAGCTGTTTCTGAGAACAAGAAATCCTACATATTTATTCTTGCACAACAAATACCGTTCCTCTTTTTGTTTTGTAACGTGGTGATATTTGGTGCTACTTTACCAGACTTTTCCTTTACCACTATGATTATAGGTACTCTTATCAGTACCATCTGCGTATCGACTTTAATTCCAGAATTGTATGTAAATAACATAACACTTATGCTTGGTAAGCTTTTTAAAGCGTTTCATAAAAAAATATCGAAACTGGGCGATGGTCCAGGGAATGTTAGAATTGTTGAAGGTTTTCCGTCAGAACCAATGGAAGGAAATGAAGGCAGAATCTGGTACACATCCAGAAAGTGTCTACTGAGAGACAGGAAGATATCTACCCCGCGACGATCAAGGGTGAATACAACCCCAGGACCTCAAGGCAACGACGAAGGTTTTGACCCAGTCCAGTGAGACTTCACAGTTCGCTGTATGATGTAGCCATGACCATCAATTCGACGTTTGGATTGCAAAATCTTTTATCAATTTCGTTTATCTTTTTAGATTTTTTAACAAGTACATACATTAGTCTCAGTAGTTTGTACGGTGACAGTCAAATGGAGTTAAATAAACAAGCAGTTATCTTTTCGATGATTTTGTTCTTCGCGATAAACCTGATGCGACTGTTGTTCGTGGTTGGATCCTGCTGCTTCGTTGTGTCGGAGGTAAGTTAGTTAAACATTACTCATTACCCACTTACTGACGATTTCATTTTATCTGAGTGTTTTCTTGTCTCGATCATATCAAATTTTGTTCTGATTATAATCTAATTGAGACTTTTTTTTGTATTACCAATCACAGCTTTCTGCTACGAAAATATTAATTGAATATGTTTCTTGGGTACATTTTTGTTTTCACGTTTTGCCCGGTCGTATTTGCCAACCGCCTGTTGATGTAATAAACTCTGCTAATTGTTGACTGTTGGGTCGGGCAGTGAGTCAGCGCCGGCTGATGCGTGTGTGGAGAGCAGCACACCCCCACATCCTCACCCCTTCCCCTCAGCGCAAATGAAAACAATTCTGGTTACACAAGAACTCTTGCACATAGATTTAAATAATATTATTTAAATCTAAAAATTTCAATACTCAGAAGTGTGGATGATCAAAAGTATGATAATACATTCTGAATTCTTAAACTTCCCGGTAGGTTTGCACAACCGTGAGAAAGACTTGCCGCCTTTGGCGTAGGCGAATCCAGAATATCCTCAAAATTTTCGCCCATGACTGAATTGAGTCTTAGAAGCGAGCAATACCCCTAAAATTCCGCCACTACAAGACGTAGGCGAATTTGGCAGAGTTGAAACCAGAACGCACCTCATTAAAATCAGCCTCTCAGGTACACTGGGCAGTACATACCTTCTGAATACGTTATTGTACCGGTCAAGCCAGGACGCCTTATCACATTATAATGGATGTACAGTAATAAACAATGACATAACAGGAGACTTGACAGGGGCAATGAATAGAGACCGGCCTATCCTTGGTTGGAGCAGGTCTGATTGCACTCTGTCCAGTTCACAATCAGAGGCAATGAATAGAGGCCGGCCTATCCTTGGTTGGAGCAGGTCTGATTGCACTTTGTCCAGTTTACAATCAGAGGCAATGAATAGAACCCGGCCTATCCTTGGTTGGAGCAGGTCTGATTGCACTTTGTCCAGTTCACAATCAGAGGAAATGAATAGAGCCCGGCCTATCCTCGGTTGGAGCAGGTCTGATTGCACTTTGTTCAGTTCACAATCAGAGGCAATGAATAGAGGCCTGCCTATCCTTGGTTGGAGCAGGTCTGGTTGCACTTTGTCCAGTTCACAATTCAATTGATGTTTTTACCGTGTTAGAGTTGGCCTAACGTTAAGTTCAGTTTACATAAGGCGGTTTCACACAAAAACATAAGACATAAGATTTAAGGTTTAACGCATAGTCGTAATGTTGGATCATAGGAAACACATACTAGCATTCACACAATAGCACTAGTTTTAAGACATAGTTTTAACGCATAATTTTCTGTTTTAAGGCATAAGAAAGTTGACCCATGTTCAACTTTATGCTTAAACCTTAAAACAGCGCACGAAAAACTTGAGTCAAAGAAGCATCTACTTTAAAAGGTTATGACTACCACAGTCATGTAGGGGCCTACGTCACCGAATAATAATAATAATATATATTATAATATATAATAATATATATATAATAATATATAGAATAATTATGCAGTACAGTATTCGTCTACAACCTCCAAAGAACTTCAACGAGTGCCATGCCTTCTTATAAACTCTTTGTGCTTACGTTTCTATGTGTACCAGCACCCCTTGAGTACTATGCGTTAAACCTTAAATCTTATGTCTTCTGTTTTTGTGTGAAACCGCCTATACGTATATAAGATTATGGTTTAAGATTTGATTTCCCTAACTGTTTTATTTAGGATCGCTAACATTGCCAGGATTTATAAATTATCGCCTCTTATTGGCTGGGCTAAGAATGTTTGGTATAAGAGCTAACGTTGCTATCTTAAAACTTATAAGTAAAGTGTGCAACGCTTACGACACAGCTGAGTCAAATGGTACCAACTTCATTTTCTACTTCTCTAGTTCCTACCATCTAATTGAAACAGGTCCATCAGGGATAATTTACGACCTTCCGTTGATTGCCTTGAACGGTGGGTGAGGCTAATTACTAAGTAGGCTTGTGCACACTATTAACAGTAAGACTGAAATGTGTGGAAGAACGCCAGGAATATGTTCATTTTCTTTGAACTACCGCGCCTGAAAGGGGCAAATAAAGATAATGATCTGAGGTCGGTATACAAATACATACGTTGGGGCTAGTATATTATACTAATCTAATGTATCCGGGCCCCCGCTGGTCAGCATTAGCCCACACTATAGGGACTACTGTAGTAAAATATACCATTTCCGTATAGTACTTAGTATGATGTAATAAAATGTATTTTTTAACTTCATTTTAATTAATTTCCCAATACATTTTTATTGTTCTTGATTTTTTTTTTACGGTTAAGTTTGTTTTGTTAGTGTTATTCTTGCTATTTATGATCTCATTTTTATCATTATTATTTGCTTGCGTAATTCTATTTATTTTCCCTGTTTGCAAATCAGTTTTCATAACTAAATAGTATAGGCATTAAATAAATAAATAAATAGATAAATCATAGGGTTGTGTCCTCACAGTGTCGATATGTTGTAGTATGCTTATCACGTGATTAAACACGGTGACATGTCTCTGTTAATGAGACTATCCCTGCTAAAGGGCGACATTGCAGTGTTGTGGAGTATCTAATCTCAAACCAGCATGTCAGTAGTCAAACCGGTTTTCCTGCCCTCCAGATTTTGGGAACCCCAATTGTATCTTGGCGCTCACAGCCAAACAGATGAATGGAATGACAGCTGTTTTTTAACTTTGGCCGTGGCGATGCTGAGAACGCAGCAGGTTTATTTTTTTACTGCATTTACTATAAGTTGTTTGTACAGCCCGAGTGCGACACCAGTTTCCTTGAAATTGTTTTGTCCGAACTGTCAAAGACTCTAAATGTGAATTTATTTATTTATTTATTTAAGCAAATGTAATCGTTTATTTGTTGTGTGGACGCCTAATATTTTACTAGATGTTGGATTTCCAAGAAATGTGCGCATGGCTGAACTTCTGTTACGGCTTCCGGTAATAAATTCGTTGATTTCGTCTCGTGTTTGTGGTAGCCAGATAGTTAGGGTGTACATCATTTCTGAAATGCGAAGATCGACGAAAGATCGACTGATTTTTTTGTTTTCAACAAGCCAGGGACCCAATCTAGTTGATTCACAAGATCGGTCAAATACCGTAAATAACCACCAATACAATATTGTAAGCAACAAAGTTAGCACTATTACAACATTTAAAATAACAGTAGGTATTTATTTTTAGTACAAGATGAATGTCAAATTTTGAATACAAGCGCTACTGCAAAAACTGGGCCAGTTGTTTAGAAAAACAACGACCGTTTACACCAGTGTTGATTCCAAGATGCTGTATGAGGATTTTCTGTCATGCACGATAAGCCGATGTTTGATTCGGTAATAGAGTAAAATCGAAGACTTCATTTTATGTGCAAGCCGAAGGTTGCCGCTCTCCATTGATACGGAATAAGTGAGGTCCGTCGGATAGCCACCCCAATTTTAAACACCTGTGCGCTGCGGCGTTGCCATGATTCAACACTCAAAGCAGTAGCGGTCGCTCGCACGTCCCAAGTTTTTGATATGGCAACGTGGGAAAAGTCCAGGGTTCTCGATTGAAGTTAACTATTCATTAGAGAACTGAAGATCTAACGCGCGTGTAAGTGCTACACGGGCAAGTTCTTTGGTAAAATTAGTGTTCCTTCAGGATTATCTCTTGCACCTAAAATGAAGTCTCCGATTTTAAAGGAATCTATAATGGGTCGGTAAAACATCACTCTTGTAGTGGTATTTGCCAAAAAGTCTCGCGTGGGCATCTTGGAGTGTGATAAAAGTGTAGATAATTGTACCTAGATACATTACGTGTACCTACGTTTACCCATACATTCATATACCTGTAGGCTGTATATAAATGATTTCTATAATGTAACTAAAGCATTTTCAAATACTTATACAATGCACTTTTTTCAAGCTAATTAAATCGTAGATAGGCATTGTTAAATAAAATACTGCCGATCGTCGACATCAACCTTGTTCAAATGCCAGGAATACTGGCAGTACATTGTTATGTATATGAATTAGATTCGGTTACTTATTTTCAATGATCTATTTGAATCCCCAGTCATCCAATTTAATGTAATGTTGTTCTATGTCTATGTCGTTCCGTAAAGAGAAGTCCTGTGCCTATATTAGATACATTTTCAAGAACCTATATTCAATCTTTACCCAGATACATTCAAACCAAAATAAATTACCTGACACTGCTGACATATTGTGTTATACCGTAGGTCGAGCAGCTGGCTCGCACCGTGGCCAGGCTACACAGCAACGCCAGGACTGATCGCTTCAGAGATCAGGTGGGCAATGTTTTAGTTATTTCACGTAATTTTTCTCATACGGATGAAATAGGAGAGTCCAATAGTATTCTTCTTCTTCTACAGTAGAATCATCATTGGGAAACATAGAGTGTGTTCTTCAAATGGCTCTGTAAATCTGACCGAGCATGCTCGGTGACGTCACAGATTTTCCGATCGTCATCTGAATAAAAGAATGCTTCAGAGTTCTAAAGACAGCGGGAATTTCGTGTTTGTTGAAAAAAAAATGGCAAACAGGCAATCAAAAAGCAAACAAAAACAGGCAAGCAACAAAAACATCTCATTTGGGTACGCCCTAGGTCTAGAGAAGGCCTATATTAGCCTAGATACTTTGTATATCCAAAGCTAGAATAATACAACAACCATACTAATAAATTGCACTTACCATTTTGTATTCTTATTGCCACTTCTATTGTGACGTTTAAGATTATATTTTCTCCCGTCGATGCCTCGAACAAAGATATATTTTCAAAAGAATTGGACATCCTACACGATTGTCAACATCAACAATTTCTAGTTTATGTTTATGTTCCGAACGTGACAGCTGTATGACGCCATTTTGTATTTGCTCTGTAGATCTGATATCAAATCCCGAGCATTGCGAGCTAGCTCGACAGAGCTGCTCGGCATTAAAAGAATGCGACATACCATGCTCGGATTCATTAAAGGACCAGTGCTAGCGTGCTCTGATCGCTCGGATACATTTGCAGAACACACTCATAGTAGATGAATGGAGCCTCGATCTGTTGTTCCCTCTCGGCTAATGCTCTTTCCATCCCACTCAAACGGCATCTAAAAAACTTTTACTTTTCAGTTGCTCTCTAATTGACTGCACTTCGAACGAACGAACAAACGAACGAACTTAAGTTTTATGTCCTGTTTTTGTCCCTTTTAGACCTTTTGTGTTCAGCTTGACTTATTTTTAGTTAAGTTATTTTTAATTACACAAATTAAATAATGTGGTTGCAAACTTAAAATATTTAGCTTCTATTGTCAATGGCTTTTTTTATACAGGGTCGTTCGATAAAACCCGACTGAGATGTTGATTTTTAGAAATTTGTACTAAGAAAATACCACAAACATATATCATCGACAATTTGGCAATTTTTTGTCATGGAGACTCGGCGAAAAGGGTGCAATTCTTAAAAAAGATAATATTTTAATCCGATAGTAAAATGATTGAATTTATGGAAACAAAATTATTCTCTAAGTATGCCTCGATAATAATAAGAGGGCAAAGCTATAAAAGTATAAAACCATAAATTAAACCCTCAGTCTACTCCCTTCACCAGGGAGCTACCCTTACCGCTACCCCTAATAAACGGCATTCCTCTTGTGCCTTGGTATTAAATGGAAAGAATTATCTCGTTCAAATCTATTGTGTTCCAGGCTTGAAAAATGTAGAACATTTATTAAAATTATGTGTATTTAGTTTTTTGGTAAAAATGTTTTGATCGAGTTATGAATTGAATTTTTTAGCCGAATCGCTACGATAGAAACTGTCCGAGTTGTAGGGGAGGGAAATTTGTCCCCAGAAAAAACGACGAATGTATGTACTCTCTTATCACAAGGATTCGGCGAAACGAGTGCTCAATTCATAAAAAAGATAAATATTGCCATCCGATAGTCAAATAATTGAAATAATCGAAAACGTTTTTAGCACATAGTTGCTATAATAACAATACTTTAAGGAAGAGACGAAAAAGCTATAAACCCATTAAACCATAAAGCCCTCGACTCACTTCGGCGTCTGTCCGACCATGGACTTATATTTTCAGGATATCTGTAAATATTTTTTTAATGGCCGGTTCTAGCGGGGACAACAGGTTCCGACTTCGATCATGTACTGGTTCTCAATGCTGATTGAACAGTTGTTGCTACAACGCACTTGATGCAGGTTCATAAGGGATCACGCACAACCTTGGCTTGGATATCGGGAGATTCCCAGCACAGCAGGCGTGACTGTTCGGGCTTGTGTACTCGGCAGTGTAAGCGGCAGACTGGCTTTACGCATGTTAAAGAACGCCATGAATATGTTGATACAGCGTGCATGAAATGGGATGCACATAAGGAACTGAGAGCGGTATAGTTACGTAAGGATTAGTATACCTTTATCGCACTCCTTAAATCGGCTTAAGGTGAATTGGTATTAAAACCGCCCAAAATATTAATTTTCGAACTATATCTCAAGAATGGACTTTGGAATCGAAAACCTCAATCAACAGCGCACTGTGGTTTGGTAGGCCCTACAAACTGAATGCTCTAACTAAATTGTGTCGTACATTTTAATCAGTATGGTTTTTATTTCCAGTTTATTTTATAACTATCAATTTAATTACCAAATAATTAAGCTAATGGTTATAATATTTAATTCGGTCTGAATAGGGCTTACCAAAACACAGTGAGCTGTTCACTCAGACTCCCGATTTTGGGTTGCAATCTTGATATATAAAAAAACAAATGAAAATTGTCTGTGGTTTTTGACATATTGGTACCCTTCGCTCTTAACTTCATTGTTTTAAGCGTTTCTGCGTCCAAACCTCTCGTAACAAATGTTTCCTATTACAGATGGGGGCGTTGTCCCTTCAGATGCTTCACCACAGGGTTCAGTTCTCGGCTTGTGGGCTGTTCCCAATAGACGCAACCCTCATCACATCGGTAATACAGCAGTCTACTTGTTTCAAATCCCACTTCGTACATACCTAAGTTAAAAACTTCTTATATAGATTCAATTCCATCACTTCTTCAACGTCTACTTGATCTCCGCCTAGCGGAGGCTTGTCGAGCTCCTAAGTTAGGTTGTCGCAACGGAACCAAAATCGCCATTTTGTGTCCCACTTAAGCATCTGTGATAATAAATAAATCTACGTTGTAGATCATGTAATACAATATTTAAAACACGTGAAAAAAACATTTTAAAATAATACAATATTTAATGGTCTTAATATAAGATGTATTTTACTTTTTAGGAGGTAAGTTTATTTGACAGATCCTTTTATTTGTTTTCTTTCACGATTCTCTCATTTGAATAACATGTCATGTTTAACGTTCTAGAACCGACTGCGACGATCTAGCTTGCGAGTTCGACGAGCCTCCGCTAGGCGGAGATCAAGTAGGCCTTGTCACTTCTTGACTTTGGAATAAGTTAACGGTGACTTTGGAGCCGTCCTGTCCTAGCAATGAAACTCAATGTGCAAGATGTTATGAATTAGCCTTGTTGATTCTGGCATTTGTTCGAAGGTGTTCGCACTGTCCAACCACCGATTCACATATTATGTCGTATTTAAAATATCGGTCTTTGATCGGTTATCGCTCACACGTCGGTGGTGTTCGGAGCCTACAGATTTAGCTTAGCCGATTTAAACTAAATCCTTGGCTCAACATGCTGCATCTAGGATACGAATATAAAACCAAACATCTCTTGTTTTCAGATTATCGGCTGTGTGGCCAACTACCTCGTCATCATCATTCAGATGACCCCAAGCACTACCAGCTCAATGGCCCTTTAACTCTCTCTCTCTCTCTCTCTCTCTCTCTCTCTCTCTCTCTCTCTCTCTCTCTCTCTCTCTCTCTCTCTCTCTCTCTCTCTCTCTCTCTCTCTCTCTCTCTCTCTCTCTCTCGACTACTGCGACATAGTATACAACGACTTGACCGAAGACCTTTCCATTCGCTTACAACGGGCACAAAATTCCTGTGTACGTTTTATATTGGGCATAAAGAAATCCGATCACATTAGCCCTGGATTTAAACAACTAAACTGGCTTCGATTAAGTGACCGTCGAAATCTTCATTCCGTCTGCCTCGTTCATAAAATATTATCATCATCAGCCCCCTCATATCTCACCCCAAACTTCCAATATCTACACTCCAATCATAGTTTCAACACCAGATCGAGAGGAGGTTCCCAACTTGCATTCCCTGTACATCGAACTAAGCTCCTTGACAATTCAGTTACAATACATGCAATCAGAATGTGGAATGCTATACCGGTGGAGATCAGGGATACATTGCAGAACAATTACAGCGTGTTTAAGAGTAAAATGTATTCATTATATGTTTCGAAAAATAACGACATTTAATTTTGTTTATTTGTGTTTATTTGTTTTTATATTGTTTTTATATTGTTCTTATGTGCAGGTATTTCTACGTTTATCTTCTATGTATAGCCATACATATTTGTGATGACTTACAATATAAATGGAGTTACATAATATTTACTTAATGTTCCTACCCATTGAATGAATGAACGAATGAATGTGATGAATGAATGATTTATCTTAGCATTATCAATATGAGTTAGCGTAGTTAAAAATCTGTAATTGAAATTGAAATTGTATTTTCCTATTATGTATGTTCGTAATTTCTAGGTCTTAAATGTATTTTAATGAATAGCTAACATTAGCAATATGATTTCATCATTCTCTTAAAAACAAAACAAATTCAAAATCCAATTGTAATTGTATTTTTCTATTATGTATGTTCTTAATTTTAAGCCTTCAATGTATTTTACCACAAATGTATATCTCTATAACGGTTGGATGGAAGAAAAGGCTTCACTGGCCTTAATCCCGCCCAAAATAAAGTCCAAAATCAATCAATCAATCAATCTCTCTCTCTCTCTCTCTTTCTCTTTCTCTCTCTCTCTCCCCCGAGTTACAACGCCACCCGCACTCTGGTTGACAGATGATATTCGAGCACTCATGGCGCAGAGAGACGTAGCTTACAGGCAGTACAAGCGAAACCACACGGTCGAAACGTTCAATGACTTTATAAAGTATTTCGGAATAAAACAACGCAAACGATCAGAATCTCGAAAATAAGACACGCGTATATGTTAATTAAAACTAACACTTCAACGGGAACAATGTGGAAATCAGTGCGAGCGTTTGGAATAGGATTATCAAAACCCGAAAATAATCCCTTACCCCTTGACCGACTAAATGAATATTCCTTCAACAGTAAATGCAGAAATCAAAAAACAATTTATTTCTGAAAACTGCAGCCATCCATCTACAAATAGAGAATAATTCTTTTTCAACCACGTGTTACCATCGCAAGTACTAGACTCTATACGTAAGATTAAGACAACGGCCAAAGGGCACGATGATATTGGGATTGACATGATTAAATTAATTATTCCTTTTGCGCTAGAAGCACTGACTCATGTAATAAATTACTCCTTGCTCTATTCAGAGTATCCCGCTAAATGGAAACAAGCCTTAGTTCGCCCTTTACCAAAGAAACCAACACCACTGGAAGAGAAAGACTACCGCCCGAATAGCATCTTGCCTACTGTATCGAACGCAGTACACAGAGTTCCTACAAGGAATAAGGACTCCCCTCCCCCCCCCCCCCCCCCCCCGCACCCGAAGATTGTAGTGCAGCTCGAAACCTTGATTTCGAAGAAACCCAACACCAGTGGCGTAACTAAGGGTGGGGTTTAGGGGGGTTAAACCCCCCCCGAAACTACATCGAGAATGATTTTACTTAATACTACATTTACTTAGTACTATACTATAAGATCCTTAAACCACTTCAGTGTATAACAATCTCAACAAATAAGATTTTCATTAGATTTATCATACCACTTCACTTAGATAAGATATATAATTTCTTTCAATAATTCAATTATATTTATGTGTTCATTTACAACTAATATACCTTTCGCTCAAACCAGTTAAAGTGAGGGTTCTTATAAATAAAAATGCATTAATCTAATATTACAATATCACGGTCTGTGAATTTAAATGTATGTGACTTGTGACCACAATGTTTCCCTTCATGTTGAGATTGTATTGAACAACCATAAAACATTAAAAACACAATTTCTATGAAATTCTTATTTAGAACTATAATTAATACCTACTGTAACACTGTGACTTCAATATAATAAAAACAAACGAGTAGTGGTTCGAGTATAGTATTCACGAAATAATTATAGAAGTGAAAAAAAATTTCGCCTTCGGCGAAATGGCCTCCGGCGGCTGGGGCTTCGCCCCAGACCCCTTTCGGTCCCCTCTTCTCACTTTTCCCTAATTAACCCCCCCCCCGAAATAATTCCTAGTTACGCCACTGCCCAACACTATTAAAAACCAGTAACATCCTTCAGGTCTTAGTACGTGGAACTGATCAGTCGATTTTTGTTAATGAACATCTATCCCCACCCACACTATCCTAATCTATTTTGGCTCACTGAACAGAGAACTACAATAACTGGATACAAGTTTGTTAACTTTGTTTGGTCTCGTAAAGGAAATATATTTGTATGAAAAGACGAGTGTACGCCTGAGCCCAGATTCACAAACGTGCCTAAGTGCTAACATGTCCTAGTTTAGGCAAATCTCAATGAAATAAATCATGTATATGTCGTTCTCTAATGTAATAAAGAGAAAATATAATACAATATCAACTTAACTAATAATATTGTATTTATGAATGTGTAGTAATACCCAGAGATGATTTGTCTTGATTTATCTGGTTAGGGTTTGCCTAACTTATGACAACTTATAGAGTTGGACATCTTTGTGAATCCAGGCCCTGAAGTGTTGAAAATAAAAACAGCAGCTGACATTGAACAATTCAAGTAAATCACTCCTATGGATTTACTTTATAATGATTGGGAAGAAGTAGAATGTGAAATGGCAGATGACCAGATTTAGATTCAGATTCACTTTATTGCATTTTTGAGTTTACATTGTAGAATATAGAAGTATTGTTAAGTTATTTTCTAGTAAAGTATACTAATATGTTCGTTTGAGTGAAATTAATATATAGGTTAAACAAAATATTTACGGTGTCAACTTGCTTTGTTGCTGTCATAAGCAGAAGCTGGTGATATCGGCAACGAAACATGCGTCTATACCTTTTTGTTTACAATGAGGAAATTAAGATTAAAGATGTGGACTTCAATTTTGGTGCAAGATCTAATATTCAAAGGATACTAATTTTACCAAAAAGCAGCACTTACACGCACGTTAACTCCTCAGAAAACTAATCAATGGTAAATTTCAATAAACACAGACCTTTACTGTGTTGCAATAACTATACAACGATGACTGACCACGAGAATGTACGAATGACCGCTACTGCACTGAATGTATAGACACGTGGCAACCCTGCAGCGCGCAGGTGGATAATATGAGGGGTGTCTACCCGCCGGACCCCACTTATTCTGCCTCAGTGGAGAGCGGCATATCCCGCCTTGAACCTAAATTGAAGTCTCCGTCTTTAAGTTTGGTCTAGAGCTAGGACTATGTATAATGTTATATCTAAGTATCAATACTATTGCCGGCGCAGTTGGCCGAGGTCGATTAGGCGTTGGTCTAGTGAACCGCGGTCTCTGCGTCCCAGGTTTGAATCCTGGCTTGGGCATGGATGTCATGTGGCGTTTTTTTCATCTTCATAATCACCCACTCATCGTCTCGATTAGCCTCGTTGCAAAAATATGAGACGTAAAACCCCAAATATCATCATCATCATCATCAATACTATTAAAGAGATTCTAAAAACTAAAAACTGATATATTATCTAAAGTAGGATATTTGCACGATGGTCATAGGTTGAAATGATATCCATATTTATATTTTAACTTAAATGACTGATGTAATACAAATTGTAACGGGTTACTGCCTTACATAAGATTTAAACATAAACAACAATTACAAGAACACAACAATACAATTAACAATACAATACAACAATACAACACAATAACAATAACGTTACAATACACTATACAATACAATTTCAATACAACAATAACAGTTTTAACACAATTTAAACAAAATACATGTAAACATAAGATTTACCAAGACAAATTGTTTAGAACAACAACAAAACAATACAATGAACAATACAATACAACAATACAACACAACGACAATAACAGTACAATACACCATACAATACAATTTCAATACAACAATAACAATTCTAACATAATTAAAACATAATATCTAAACATAAGATTTACCAAGACAAATTGGAACGAGTTATTATTTGCCTTACAGGACCAAGTTAAAACAAATTTCTTTTCTACTTCTCAGTAAAGTGAATTTGTTAGAATTTTAGACTTATTTGGAAATAATTAAATATATAAGGAATTTAAAAGTAACGGCAAACGCGTGTTAAAAGCTGAGAACAACACTTTTATTTCGTAACTTTTGGTACTGAATCTGGAAACCAATGTTGTCATTCACCAGTTTTCATATTTCACCCCTAAAAATTCACACCTAAAATTTGAGGATGAGGTTATTTTTTAAACTGGAGTATGGCAACCGTTTTAATATTGCTTTTTAAACACTCTTCAGCAAAAAACTAGGATAAAAAAAAGAAAATTAAGAGATAGGGTTGATTTTAGAATATGAGAATGACAACATGGGTTTTAGGATTCAGATAATCAAATGCAACTATAATCCTTTTGAATATTGCTTTTGACGCTTCTCAGGCAAAAGTTAGCATTTCCTCATTTTCAAACCAGGCCAGACGAAGAATGTTCCTTATTTCATCTTGAAGGGTGTACTCGGTTTTGTAAATTACCGGATGATAAGAGGGGTGGGGTTTAATTTAATGTTATTTGTAACTAAAACTTAATGTTAAAAATAAGAGAAATATTTAATAATTTTTAGAGTATCGATGGCATGTTGACTACGGGAGATGAAATCATATTGTTGTTTTGTGTTTTTGACTACCTAGTTACAGCACAAAGGTAGATTATATTAATGATATAGAAATTATGGGCAGGAAAACACTAAAAGAAATATTGTACCTATTTGGGTGACATTAATTAATTAATTTATTTATTTAATGTCTATCCTATTCAGTTATAAAAACTGATTTACAAAGGAGGACCTTAAGTAAAACTAAGCTATGCAAACAATGAATAATAATGAAATCATAAATAACAATAACAACAAAAACAAAACAAACTACTGAACTATATAAAATATAATCAAGAACAAGAAAAAATAATTGACAAATGAAATAAAATCAAATGATGTGGAAATTCAACATATTAAAAAATAAAAATATAAGTATGCAAATAAGAAAGAACATGAAGAAACAAAAAAAATTGTGGGAAAAAATTAATATATATATATATATATAAAAGTGAAAAAGAAGAAAAAGAAGAAGAAAAAAAAGAAAAAGAAAAAAAGAAAAGAAAAAGAAACATTGATACACTTGATTACGCGATGATAACGTCCACCTTTATCAGGCGATGCTGCAACCAGCGGATTCATTCAATGCGTCACTAAACCAGCACAGGAAGAGATTGTGAATGACAGGCTTAGTATATTCATAGTTCCCACGTGACGTCACAGCGGCCATGATTGCGACACAATTGATGAGGAGCAATCCTAGATCATTGGCCAGTACTATTCAAATTTAATAAATAAGCCTAATTTAGAAATTAAAAAGTAACCAAAAATGTTAAAACCAAAAAAAAGGTTACACATACAAATTTTATTTTAAAAAAAGGCTGAATTTTTGAAGAAGAAAGAATTTTCGTGTTCTACCACAGCCTTCAATTGTTTCTCCTTGGCAACGACAAAGTTTGATCACAAATGTGGCCGCCACGCGCAAAGAAGTGACGTTAAGTGCAACCTATGAATTGTACATGTTTAGATCATATTTACGTACGGTGCATTGACCTAAACCTCAAGTCAGCAGTTTATACAACGAAAATCAGTGTCCATTATTTAGTACTTACATCGACTAGTAATACATACAATAGTAATTTGTGACGTGCTTGAATACGATAATTGTGTATTTACTTAGCTACTTACTTACTAACCAACTTACTTTATTCACTCATTTATTCATTCATTCATTCATTTATTGATTTATTTATTTATTTATGACACATAATATTTTTAAAGTTCAAAATTTTTTTCTAAGTAAGAAATATGATCATTACACTGTGTTCAGCTAAGATGTGCAGAAATATACCGAATGTCACAATGGGAAACCATAACAAGTATTGGCATAAATGCGTGTGACAGGAATGAGTAATGACCATATAATATTATCGAACAGAGGTATGACTAGTTCAATAAGTGATACAGCACTAGAGATAGAAAGTAATAATAACAAGGTAGATTTCCGCTCAGCCTCTAAAACCTTTCCTACTGTGAACATCTGAGCTTGATAGTGAGTCGAGACTCTTAACTCCCGAACTGAACAGCGGCAACCGCAGCGTTGAAACCTCGTAGTGTCGAGTCACTTTAACATCGTGCTTAGTGTGTTCACCATCTTGTAGGAAGTATTCATCACCTACAACACAACAGCTAATCAGTGTGAATCAATTGTAGTTGTCATCATTCTAGAAGCGTTGGGGCTATGAAATATGTTTCAGGCAGAACCTGCAATGAAATTGTCGACACTCTGCAATGTTACACAATTCAATTTAGAATAGATGTTATTTTTGAAGTGTGAAAAAAGTATTTTGAAAAAAAAAACTTGTCCTTCTGTAATGCGTGTCATAAGTATAAGAGAATTTATATATTTGCATGTTATATGTTACAGCTTACAGTTATAAATAAATAAATAAATAAATTCACATTTAGAGTCTACCCACTCAACTAAACTGATTTGCAGTGGGGGACTTTAATTTAAAGTGACTAAACCAACCCTGTAGGCTTCGAACACCTTCGACGAGTGAGCGATAACCAATCAAAGATCGATATTTCAAATATGAAACATATGAATCAGTGATTGGACAGTGCGAACACCTGCGGACAAATGCCAGAATCAACAAGGCCAATTCAGAACAACTTTGAATTTATTGAGTGCTTCGTTGCTAGGACGGCTCCAAAGTCACCGTTTACTTATTCCTAGGCCAAGAAGTAATGGAATTGAATCCACATTAGAAGTTAAAACACTTCTGCCTGAAGCGGGAATTGAACCCGGGACCTTCTGCATTGGAAGCAGGGATGCTAACCACTGGACCAACGAGCCACCAATGACCACTGGTATAATTATAGCGTTATGTTAACTATAAGTGACAGCCGATTTTAAAGTGAATAAAAAAAATTGCAGACGATAGTACATTAACAATTATGAATTGGGAATTGACATACTAATAACCGTATTGTTAAAACACATGCAGCTCATGATCAAATATCTATTGCATTAGATTCTAAAAATAGTATGTTTTAATAACTTCGATCATGGCAAAATGTTGGATTGAGTAATCTAATCATAGGAAAGACGCTTTATTGTGTGGTCAACAATATATGTTATCTCTTTGATAATGATTTCCTAACCAAAGCGACGTAACGTTGGCCCACATTCTGATTACGTCACTGACCTGTGCAAAGTTCCTGCGTGAAAGCGGGTCCATCCCCGTGGGTTTCACCTCCAGAGGGACGTTGGCTCGGCTCATGATGACGAGCATGGACTTCTTGAAGCTCGGCGAGGCTTCGATCCAGTCGCTGTTGTACATCGACACGCAGACAGCGTCGTGCTGGAAGTAATAGTTACAATCAGAGATTGGAACCGGAACAAGAAACATTACTCAGAACAAGTTGTAAGACTCCATTTCGATCAGTCTGTTCACATCATGGAGACTAACACTAACAGTAGAACCTAAGAAATATGAAGAAACCAATTTAAAATTGAATAGAAAGAAAAAACATGGCAGATTAACGTGCAATTGAGTTGAGTGAGCTACCCCTAATAGTTCGTTCGCTATGAGAGTGTCATACGCGTAACATACAAGGTGTTTTTGTCACGGATTATGTATATTATGTAATAATAATAAAAATAATACACGATGCCAGGTATCAAGCCATTTCCCCTCCATCTTACCACCTCCACTCGGTACCAGCTCAGCGCTCGCGAGAAAGGAATGCGGTGAGGGTTGCCGTAGACCGCAGAGCCAGGTCATTGTTTAAAACAGCAATCTTTTGAGGTAGTTAATTGTTAAAATGTATCAATAACTTTTCAGATGTATGGAATAATCAATTGATTTAAAATTAACTTTGAATTTTAAAAATAGCTTGAATATGAACGATTTTGCTTCAGGTAAAAAATTATAATGATAACGAGACCATTGCTATGAAATTGTCTGTTTTCAAGCTATTTTTAAAATGTAACGTTAATTTTATACCAATTTTTCGTGATTATTCCATACATCTAAAAAGTAATTGAAAAATTGTAACATTTAACTATGGATTGCTACTTTTAACAACGACACCTGGCTTAATGGGTCTGCAGTCTACCGCAACCCTCCCTGAATT
Source organism: Isoperla grammatica (assembly GCA_945910005.1). Lineage (NCBI taxonomy): Eukaryota > Metazoa > Arthropoda > Insecta > Plecoptera > Perlodidae > Isoperla > Isoperla grammatica. Next base: position 18,687,247 of record OX246744.1, on the reverse strand, counting down.
CCTTTCTCGCGAGCGCTTAGCTGGTACCGAGTGGAGGTGGTAAGGTGGAGGGGAAATGGCTTGTCACCTGGCATCGAATATTACATAGTCCGTGACGACAACACCTTGTATCTTACCCCGATAGCAGTATAGCTGGTACCGAGTGGAGGTGGTAAGGTGGAGGGGAAATGGCTTGATACCTGGCATCGAATATTACATAGTCCGTGACGACAGCACCTTGTATCTTACCCCGATAGCAGTATAGCTGGTACCGAGTGAGGTGGTAAGGTGGAGGGGAAATGGCTTGATACCTGGCATCGTATATTACATAGTCCGTGACGACAACACCTAGTACCTTACGTCCATAGCAGTATAGCTGGTACCGAGTGGAGGTGGTAAGGTGGAGGGGAAATGGCTTGATACCTGGCATCGTATATTACATAGTCCGTGACGACAACACCTAGTACCTTACGTCCATAGCAGTATAGCTGGTACCGAGTGGAGGTGGTAAGGTGGAGGGGAAATGGCTTGATACCTGGCATCGTATATTACATAGTCCGTGACGACAACACCTAGTACCTTACGCCCATAGCAGTATAGCTGGTACCGAGTGGAGGTGGTAAGGTGGAGGGGAAATGGCTTGATACCTGGCATCGTATATTACATAGTCCGTGACGACAACACCTAGTACCTTACGCCGATAGCGGTATATAATAGACGCGCGTACGACATATCTTGTCTCCGCCGATGCTAGCGGCATGAGGGCAGTAAGACTTACGTCACAACAACAAAAATGGCCGCGCCTTAGTGAATATTGTCAACTTGAAAATAATTTATAGCTATTTTCTGGAGTGGAACAACGGGTTCTAGTTTCCGATATAATTTTTACAATAAATCAATAGATTTAATGGGTATTATTTAGAGCTGGGTATCGATAACCTCTAAAAATAAACACTGTCACCCTCCTAGATGTCACCCTCCTTGTGGTCACCCTCCTAGCCGTCACCCTCCTACCGGTCACCCTCCTAGCGGTCACCCTCCAAGCGATCACCCTCCTGGCGGTCACCCTCCTGGCGGTCACCCTCCTGGCGGTCACCCTCCTGGCGGTCACCCTCCTAGCGGTCACCCTCCTGGCGGTCACCCTCCTGGTGGTCACCCTCCTGGCGGTCACCCTCCTAGCGGTCACCCTCCTAGCGGTCACCCTCCTAGCGGTCACCCTCCTGGCGGTCACCCTCCTGGTGGTCACCCTCCTAGCGGTCACCTTCCTAGCGGTCACCCTCCTAGTGGTCACCCTCCTAGCAGTCACCCTCCTTGTGGTCACCCTCCTAGTTGTCACCCTCCTAGCGGTCACCCTCCTAGCGGTCACCCTCCTAGCGGTCACCCTCCTAGCGGTCACCCTCCTTGTGGTCACCCTCCTAGCGGTCACCCGTAACCACGAGGAGAGTACTATATAGACCTTGGGCCAGCTATAACCACCCCTCCCCCCCCCCCCGCCCCGGTGCGGAAGGTCTGAAAGTGGTTTTGAGTACTATTATATATGTACTTTTGATTTTTACTTGTTAGCCATCATGGTTTTGGCGGGTGCACCCACCAGGGGTGTCCAAATGTGCCAACATACAAATCGATATTAATATTATATGCAATTCTTGAGAATAAATCAAAATACTTGTAAGTATATAACCTCACGCATCTAAAATGCTTGATAACATGACTTTTTTATTTTTCAGGGGTGAGAAAAACATTCTATATACATTTTATGTGAATTTGTTAGGTTAAAATGTATCATGTTTGCCCCATCTGTAACCCCCCACCCCTCCAATATTGGAAGGTCTGAAAGTGTTTTTGTATACTTTGATACATGACCTTTTGATTTTTACTTGTTAGCCAAGATGGTTTTTTGTGAGTGCACTTACCAGGGCTATCCAAAATGTCGAAATAGTGAGCAATATTAATGATAATTGTGATATTGACAATAAAATGAATATTTTTGGAACTAAGTAACCTTAAACACATTGAAATTGTTAATTATACATTTTCCCATTTAAATGGTCGCACAACACAATATATAATACATTGAATTTAATAATTTAAACATTTTATTTGTTTACTTTGAGCATAACATGTATAGGGTTTACCCCATTTGTAACCCGCCGTTCCCCATATGCCGGAAAGTTTAAAACTGTTTTTGGATACTTTGGTACACTGTCTTTCGATTTTATCTTGTTAGCCAACATAGTTTTGGTGGATGCACCCACCAGGGGTATCCAAACATGGCGAAATAAGGAGCAATATTGATGTTAATTGCGATTCTGGACAGTAAATTAACAATTCTGGACGTATATATTCTTTAACATTCAAAATACTTAATTTAATACATTTTTCCATTTAAGGGGTGCACAAAACTTTCCATGTACATTTTTTGGTTTACTTATAGTATATATAGTTTTGCCAGTCTATGACCTCCCATATTACCCACATTGTGGAAGATGATGGAAGCGGGTTTGAGTACTTGAATAGATTGTCTTCGCATTTTTACTCAATATACAACATGGTTGGGTCATGCACCCACCAGGGGTGTCAAAATGTGGCATCTCAAATGTATATACATAAATATTAATTGCGTTTCTTGAGCGTTTATGTAAGTATGTTTGTTATTTTGTGACTTTTGACTGTTCCACCAACTAAGTGACATGCATTTGTATTATAAAAGCTGCACAATCATTAAATAAACGTTTTTCTTTTTTAACGACGTTAATTAATGAAAAAAAAATCATATATTTCAAAGCTACAAAGAAAAAAATGGAAACTTCTCACCTTTATTAGCTAATAGTGCAAAAAATAGCGATCGAAGATGGATTTTGACGTTTAAAGCGTGATTACTCCTGAAAATGTATGATTGACATGTATAAAAAATTACTTATTCGTAATGTACTCATCAAGACCTTTCATTAGAGAAGTCGCAAACGACATTTGTGACTAAAGAATTTCATGATGTCCAAAAAGACACAGGGTGATATCTCCGAAGATAATGGCCAATTGGGCCTCAAACAATTTTTAGAAATAAGACAATAATATACATAGTTATAACCTTACGTAAAACTAACTACTTTCTTACTACAAGACTCACAATTAATAATTGTACTATTTAGACCAAAATCTTTGGACACCCCTGGTTGGCTGTTCCACCAAAGTTGTGTTGGCTAACAAGTGAAAATCAAAATGTAATATTAAGAGGTACACAAAACCACTTTCAAACCTTCCGCACCGGGGGGGGGAGGGTTTCTATTAGCTGGCCCATGGTCTAATAGAGGTCCGTGAAGTTAGCCCCCCCCATGTTAGCACAAACTCTCAAAACTTCACCAGAGTTAGTGCTGAGTTAGTGTTAATAAGTGCCGTTGGAATTATAGTTTGTGCTGCACTAATACCGTAGTTATTAATAAAAAACTGTGGGGGGGGGCTAACTTCACGGAGCCCCCCCCCCATTGTTATTACAAACTCTCAAAACTTCACCAGAGTTAGTGCTGAGTTAGTGCTAATAAGTGCCGTTGGAATTACAGTTTGTGCTGCACTAATATTGTAGTTATTGATAAAAAAACTGTGGGGGGGGGCTAACTTCACGCAGCCCCCCCCCCCATGTTAGCACTAACTCTCAAACCTTCACCAGAGTTAGTGCTGAGTTAGTGCTAATAAGTGCCGTTGGAATTATAGTTTGTGCTGCACTAATACCGTAGTTATTAATACAAAACTGTGGGGGGGGGGGCTAACTTCACGCTACCCCAAATATCAGCACTAACTCTGAAAACTTCACCACAGTTAGTGCTGAGTTAGTGCTAATACGTGCCGTTGGAATTACAGTTTGTGCTGCACTAATACTGTAGTTATTGATAAAAAAAACTGTGGGGGGGCTAACTTTACGCAGCACCCTCCCCCCATGTTAGCACTAACTCTCAAACCTTCACCAGAGTTATTGCTGAGTTAGTGCTAATAAGCAGCACAAACTATAATTTCAACGGCACTTATTAGCACTAACTCAGCACTAACTCTGGTGAAGTTTTGAGAGTTTGTGCTTACATGGGGGGGGGGGGGGGTGGCTAACTTCACGGACCTCAAAGCCATCATACATTAATAATTTGTCAATACTATTAAAAAAATACAATATTCTAACATAAAAAAAGAATGTTTTCTATCACATACGAGTTTGTAGATTTATTTTGATTTCTTAGTGTGGCTGCAATGCGTTTCAATGGCAAGGATGGATGTAGTGGCTAGTCAGTTGATACACTAGTGTCATTAAGTCAAAAATAAATTAGATTTACTTAAACTAGAAATATAATGCAATAGTATTATTTATTCAGTGCGATATAATTATATAATACTATTATTAAACAGCAAATATCAATATTTTCTGTCTTAACACGTATTTACAAGTTCATATTAAGTAGAGCTTTTGACTAGTCGATAACACTGAGAGGAGCTCCCTTGCATTGCGGTAGCATTGACGTCATCTAAAAAGACCACTACAGATCACGTGGGGTAGTTGTTTCCCGCGCCACCTACATCCGACCAATCAGAGGTCTCCAAAAAACTTGCTACGGGGTTTCCAAACCAACATCAGACCAATCAGGGGTCTCTAAAAAATCGAGAGTAAATTGTTCGAGGTGAAAGAAGGTTTCCGGTCGGATCTTGGGCGCCATATTGTCTGCTTGTTTTAGCTGGAAGGACGTACATTGCACAACGTCTGTTTAACCACAAGTACATTTGTGATTGATTTGATTGTTACTGGTGCAACAATAACCATAGCACCGTATTATGGACAGAAAACCATTATTTCTGATTCATGATAAAGAGTTCTACTTTCAAGTGACGAAAATCCTGCTACACAATAATCACAGTGGCGTAGAACTAGGCTGCGTCAAGCACTCAATGACGGTAAGTCCAGTATATATTTTAGAGTTAAAGAATCTCTGGGCAAAATTCATCAATTACACACGCTAGGAGATATTTAACATTGAACTGTTAGGTTCTTGGTTCGCTATTTGGCGTGAAGTGCTCCTGTTTAGTTATTTGCTGGTACGGTAGGCTCAACCCTGGAAAGGAGTTTTTGTGTAGGGGCAGAGTTTAATTTTACTAAAATATATAAAAGCAATGTGCTAGTCATCAGTCCATTAGTTTCTATATTTGAAAACTCTTTAGAAAATGTACGAGAAATCTTTATATCAAATAGTGATTTTTTCCTGTGCTGCCATTTTAGTTTTTTACGGGTAGGTCCACCTTCGAAATGAACCATAAATATTGTGTTTAATTTTAGTCAGATGTCTATTTACTGTTAATCATCGACAGTCCATTATAGTTTACTTCCGTACAAAACAACTCCTTATAAGATGTATGTAAAACGTAAACTATAAATTGTGAGTATTGGTATGCTTTGAGCCGCAATTTTGTTTTTGTGTATAAGGTCAGTCTTAAATGCTAGTATAATTGTGTCTAGACAGTGGTTCGTTCAGATAAAGTATTATCCACCGCTATACAACGTTAACAATCGGTCTATGATTTGTCAATTTGATAAAACTAGTTTCTAAAGAGCATATTTTTAACGAACCACCAATTCTTGATTCTAATGAAATAAACTGAGAATATATTACCACGAGGTCGCCGGTTCTATACCCGTTATCGTTCAGTTGTTTTTTTATTTATCTTTTCATTTATACAGGGTCAAATATAGGCAAACAGTGCATATACATGATTGAATGTATTTCCAAGGTTTTCCTCAGTCCCAACGTGAAATAATTTGAGACAAAACAATTTTCAGACATTAAAAACAAGACAAAACACTAAAAATAAAATACTACAATATCTTTTTATTCATTTATAGAGTCATGAATCCCTGGGCAGGGCTGCCCGCAAAATTAAATAAATACGCAAAATTATATTATTTTAAAATAGCTCAGTGTGCAGTGTGCAGTGTTTTCACTTACTTTGCATTTAATACGTCAATACTACTAGACCAGAATATTGTTACCATACACTATTTATATACAAAAGGTGTCATTTACTGTCATTGACCCCATTTATACAAAATGTAACCTGAAAACTCGTATCCACGGCAAAGTAGGTCAAGTATTGTGGTTGCACGAGACTTTGTACGAACATGTTACTATGTCATGGCTGGCTTTTCAATTGTTACAAAGGTGTTTTCTATTTATAAACATACGCCTAGCAGAGGGTTCCAAAAAGAGATGAGATTTTTTAAATAATTGACAAACTGTTTGGAAATAAAACCAGAAATAATGGGTGACGTTAGGTCACATTACTATTGTAGCCTGCGTAAGCGCAACTGACCACTATTTCACCCATGTCACCAAAACTATCAAAACTTTAGTCTTCCCTGGTGGTAAAATAATTGCGAAACTTTGTGATTTACTAATATTTCACAATTAAAACAGTTCAGCTGGCGTAGTGGCCGTGGTCGATTTGGCGTTATTTCCTCCGCTCCAGCTCGAACCCTGGCTCGGGTATGAAAGCCATTAAGTGTTTGCATCTGTATACATAATGGATTGTTTTGAATGATAACACTGTTGACGAAATACAAGATGTAAAATATAATACCTAATATATAGAAATAAACAATTAAAATCTAAAAACAAAACCGTCGTACTCGTGAAGTTTTAAAAATGTTTCTATATTCATGAAATTGGTAAACTTGTCAAGTGGTTTGCGCGCTATTCTTAACGCATAGTCGATAAAGAAGTTCTCCCTTGATAAATTAAGACACCGCCTTCTCAACACATCGTGATAAAAACCCCGCTCACTCCCACTCTCGCATTGCGGTAGCATTGACGTCATCTAAAAAGACCGTTGCAGATCACGTGGGGTGGCTAGACCAATCAGAGCAACTCCCGCGCATTTCTAAGGGGTTTTTTAGCTGAGCGCCATATTGTTTCCTTGCTTCTCATTGTGGAAGGATGTACATTGCACAACGTATATTTTGTGATGAATTTGTTTGGTGTAACAATAGTTCAGAATCGTATTATGAACAGTAAACCATAATTTCTGATTCATGAAAGAGTTCTACTTCAAAGTGACGAAAAGCTGCTTCACAATACTCGCAGTGGCGTAGAACTTGGAGGCGTCAAACACTCAATGACGGTAAGTCCACATAATTGTGTTTGATGTAGGCCTATACATGTACATACACAATTTATAGTAGCCTATCTCTGGACAAGATGCATCAGTTACACTCGTTAGTAGATATTTAACATTAAACGGCTAGATTCTTTGTTCGTTTTTTCGCGAAACATGGTCGGCCTACGGTAAACTCAACCCTGGAAATACGTTTTTGCGTAGGTCAGAGTGTTTAATGTTACTAAAAGATATGTTAATCATGCTTATTATCAGTTCATAAGTTATTTAAAGAGAAAGAGTTTAAAAAACTATTTATGAAATAGATGATGTGTTAATATCAAATTGAGATATTTCCTATTTTGCATTATTACGAGCCGCCATCTTAGTTTTTGGTGGTAAGATCAACTTTCGACACTAACCTTAAATTGTCGTAATACAGAGTTTAATTTTAATCAGAAACCTACTTACTGGTAATCAGCTACTGTCCATTATAGTTTATTTCCGTACAAAAAACTTATAAGATGTATGAAAAATGTTAACATTTAATTGTGAGTATTTGTGTGTTATGAGCCGCCATTATCGTTTTTTGTGTCCGGGCGGTGGTTTGTTCAGATAAAGTTTTATCTACCTCTATACATCGTTAATAATCGGTTCATGTTTTATCAATTTGAGATAACTTGTTTTATAAAGAAAAAGAACATGTTTTAAAGAACCACTAATCTAATATAAATTCACAGAATCGTCTGGTATGAAGCTGATACATTGTTGATAAAATATCACCGCAAAGTCGCCGGTTCTATATCCGATATTGGCAAACCTTACTGAATTTTCGAGCTTTTAGACCATAAGGTATACATCAAAAAGTTAATAAGCTTCTTTGTTTGATATAACTTTGGGAAGTTTAATATACATATCTTGTGCTCTGATTCTCCTAATAAGCATTAGCATTACAATAAGTATTACAAACTATTTACCTACTCACTGTTTATGTTATGATTGAATGTCGATGCCCTATTGTATATTGTTGGTCGGCTATTGTGGGGGTAAACCCATCTACTATGTATGTGGGTTAAACGTTAACATTGTTGCAATTAACAGATTATTTTTTGTAACTCAAGTGTTGTTGATGTTTTACAGCCGACGGTGAATTTTCCCAAGCTCTGCGCCTACCTCGGTCGCCTCACAGTAATAGCGACCTATCGCGTGACGTCACATTAGGCCAGAGGTAAGTCAAGTCACTAAAAAACATTCACTACATTGGAGCCGGGAGCGAGTACCTGTCCTTGCTGACATAAAAAATAATTGCTTGTTTTACTGACTTTTTATAATTAACAATTCTAGATTCAATCTTCAATATAAGGAGTTGTATTGTTGCATATATTATATCGTAAGCTTTCGTTTCGAAGCCGTGGATATCCGATACAGCTTTTCATTATTTAATCGTTGTTGGAAATCTTTACCAATTGGGCAAATCAAGTAAGGCAAAATGATCTGAATTCATTCAAAAAGCAAAACTCATAATTTTAGGTTTCGACGTCCTTCTAAATTCGTTGTCAATACAAAACATCTTTACATTTGAAATTTTAGAAACATTCACATTCAAAATTAAGGTGTAGATTAGCATTCATAAAAGTCAGCTAGAAATTCCGCACATCATTATGTGGGAAAGAACAGGCATGACATCATAGTGAGATGACCATGTGGGTGGGATATGGGGAACTGCCTCCCGCAAACCCTATTAGATTAGGCTATAAGTACGATACTTTTGGCATGGACTATGTTTATCACTAAATTAATATAGGTAGCTAGAACTAACACTAATAAGCACAACGTTTATTTGTTCATTCACGACCATAACAACCAAACATAATAATTATTAAGGTGAATCTACCCCCCCTGAAAAAACACTTTTGCTAGGAATTACTTGTAAATGTGTATGTGTGACGTCTGAAGTGTACCCCTCCTCCCCCCCACTTCCGCAACTCCGACCGACCTTCGCGCGCTTCGTTCTGATTTCAGTCGAGCGCTGGCTCTGTTCAAAGCAAGGTCACGCCTGGCAAGGCGCCGCTCCGCTTACTGGGTGTCATGTTCCCCCCCAATAGTTGGATTAAATCTGTACATTTGCGTTCTCAACTACTGTTGAGCGGTGCTAGGACAGAAGGAGACAATTTCTTTGCGCAAATTACCTGTCTAGACCCGTAAAGTAGTTACGGCTGGACTGCGACACGAGCAAACTGGTGCGCTTTACATCCGTGTACGTAAATCACCAACACTCGAAAAAATGTTTACGTAGGCTTGAGACTGCAAGCATTTTGGGAAGATAAGGGTCGAGCGCATGATATGTACTTTATTTCTTGAAAGTGACTCTTTTCATAATTAAGTTATGGAATAGTAAAAACAGCATATACTCAAGTGCCTTTTCACCGGGACACGAAAAAATTCATTAGAAAAAACTGGTCACATAATTGTGTTTCAAAATTGTATTTCATCATTCCTAAGATAGCAACCTATAACATACTACATTTTCCTGTACTTGACAAATATGGTCTAGAGGTTGAATTACATGAACGTAAAGACTTTTAAAGCTATCGGTACACGTAAAAAATAAAAGTGTAATTTTTTTAAAACCACTTTTTGCAGATATAATATCAATGTTTATCAACCTTCATCAAAAAAACTTAATTTAAAAATGTTAAGTTACCTAGATACCTTCACCTTAAATGGTGCACTTTATGTATAAGTGTACCGCATTATATATTATAAATTAAGTAAAACAAAACAAATAATGTCCACCACGTTAGATCAGCTGTTACTGGCTTGCGATGTCACTAGGTCAACAACTTTATAAATCAAAACAATGGTCTGCGTTCTCAGTCCTGCATACAGTTATCACTGTCCGATTACTCACCGACCGTCAACATAACTCGTCATGTCGTAGCGAGCGAGTCTTGCGTATGATACACAGATCAATAAGGTTCCAAATATTCAACAATGTTATCATTACGAATACCAAATAGTTTAAAGATTATTAAATATGTTCTATTTATCAGAGTTCTTTTGTCTGATCGAATAAATATAATGTTCTTTAATTACTGAATAATTAGCCTGTTATAATTAGCCGCAAAATATTCGTGCCTGTTCCTGGTCGGTGTTCAATATAGAAATAAATAAATAAATAAATAAATATGGTAAAACTTGACAATTGACTCATGTATTTACTCCTTTTTCAAAACCAAATATGCGTTGCTAATCAAAAGTCTTAATGGAAAGTATTAATTTCTTTTATCATTTTAATGAATATTGTTATTCATTGTAAAGGCCGTTAAATGTTTGTGGAAGTATTTTTGAAGAAGGGAGTAAAAACAAGAATCAGCTTTAAGTTAAGTTTTTTCATAATTACATCAATGGTTTGTGTTTGTACTCATCCTCCGGGTCCTGCAACGCGTCAACAATGGTTCCAGTGGGGTACGGGTTGATGGGTGGTGGTGATGTAGGCGATCTCGTAACGATGTCTTCGAGTTTCGTTGGTGAGGGGGGAGGGGGGGGGGGGGGGGCTTGATGCAAACGTATGAAGAGATGATTGGCGATGACGATGGATCATACTGTTACACTTAGATTACACTGATTATACTGATCACACTATTACACACTTGATTGCACTGATTATACTGATCACACTGTTACACTTAGATTACACTGATTATACTGATCACACTATTATACACTTGATTGCACTGATTATACTGATCACACTGTTACACTTAGATTACACTGATTATACTGATCACACTATTATACACTTCATTACACTGATAATACTGATCACACTGTTACACTTAGATTACACTGATTATACTGATCACACTGTTACACTTGATTACACTGATAATACTGATCACACTGTTACACTTAGATTACACTGATTATACTGATCACACTGTTACACTTGATTACACTGATTATACTGATCACACTATTATACACTTGATTACACTGATAATACTGATCACACTGTTACACTTAGATTACACTGATTATACTGATCACACTATTATACACTTGATTACACTGATAATACTGATCACACTGTTACACTTAGATTACACTGATTATACTGATCACACTATTATACACTTGATTGCACTGATTATACTGATCACACTGTTACACTTAGATTACACTGATTATACTGATCACACTATTATACACTTGATTACACTGATTATACTGATCACACTATTATACACTTGATTACACTGATAATACTGATCACACTGTTACACTTAGATTACACTGATTATACTGATCACACTATTATACACTTGATTACACTGATTATACTGATCACACTGTTACACATTTGATTACACTGATTATACTGATCACACTATTATACACTTAGATTACACTGATTATACTGATCACACTATTACACACTTGATTGCACTGATTATACTGATCACACTGTTACACTTAGATTACACTGATTATACTGATCACACTATTATACACTTGATTACACTGATAATACTGATCACACTGTTACACTTAGATTACACTGATTATACTGATCACACTATTATACACTTGATTACACTGATAATACTGATCACACTGTTACACTTAGATTACACTGATTATACTGATCACACTATTACACACTTGATTACACTGATAATACTGATCACACTATTACACATTTGATTACACTGATTATACTGATCACACTATTACACACTTGATTACACTGATTATACTGATCACACTATTATACACTTGATTACACTGATCACACTGTTACACCTAGATTACACTGATTATACTGATCACACTGTTACACTTAGATTACACTGATCATACTGATCACACTATTATACACTTGATTACACCGATCACACTGTTACACCTAGATTACACTGATTATACTGATCACACTGTTACACTTAGATTACAATGATTATACTGATCACACTGATTACACTTATCCTACTGTTACACTTAGATTAAACTGATTATACTGTGTTACGAAAAACCGACTGATCTGATGAAATCACACACTGACTAGAACAATTCAAAAACCCCAGTCCTTCTCCAGTCTACGCAATAAGTCGTCGCGATTAGTGCTTCGATACAACTTGTCCACGAACTTATGCCGGTATGCTGTAAAGCTAGACATGATTTCAAATCAGACCTATGCTCTCGACCAGATCTCCTCGCTGTCAATACCAGTCCTCTCTTATCTCGGCAGTAGGGGTAAGGTAGGGGAAGGTGTAGATGAGGGAATGGGGGATACGGTAGAGGTACAGAGTTCAATTGACTGTCACAACCAATCTCAATCAAAATAAACAAATGTTCGATTACCATTATTTCACTCATATAATTCAAAAGACATTATAGTTTCAAATATCAACAATAATACGTGTACACATTCATTATTAAAGCAATACAACATATTTAGTTTAATAGAAATTCAGAAAATAATGGGTAAAAGTGTAATTTGTCAGAAGTTTTGACAACAATGAATACCAGATAGTTTGTTTCCAGGCATGTGTCTGTAGTAGTGTACGTCCCATAACATAGAATTACACTGGAAAGACAAAATGCATATTGTGTAACTCTGCAATTAAGTATAAATTAAATGATTTACTTTAGACAATAGATAATTATATGTTCCTGGGATTTCTAGAAGAAGATTTGTGTATTTTACAAAGGGATTGATTAATTGATTGGATCTTTATTGACAACGGGTCAGCGACCCACTAGTGCAATACAATATAATAACAGCTTGCAATACAATACAATGCAACAAGTCACACTAGACTAGTGTTATAACTTAAAGTAACAAGAGAAATGTAAGAAAACAAAAAACAAAAACAACTTACACATACGCACACACGCACATTCATGCACACTCATGCACGCAACGCACATCACGCACACTCACTCGCGCACACCCACGCACACTAGTACCGTACCAACATTGAAAAATAATGACAATTAAGATCAATCTTGATGCGTACTGTATGGCATTGTTATAATTACGTTTATCCACATTGTAGGGTTTACTACTTGTGACACACATACGTTACCATAACATCTTGTGTGTTTGGGCACGTTGGTAATCTTTCTGGCAACCTCCCACTTCGTTTCATGCATCATACTAATTCATATTCAACATTGTTACGATTTTTAATACTACTTCTTTTAAGTATTCAGAAGTATTTAATTAGTTCGCACTGAATATTCCAAGCATGTCTGTAACTCAAGCGTCCTGTTACAGCGAGTAACTAAGCTCGGGGTTGGGCTGCCATGCAGACAATGGAGCCCCATCACACGAGACCTTCGAGTTCCAGAGTTCCAGCCTTCCAGTAATCCCACACCAGGAGAGAGGTAAATATTACATTGCCCGCCTGCCCGGCATGACTGAATTAACCATCATTGAACTCATAATCGACGACCAGTATTGGGGGGGGGGGGGGGGGGGGGCTATGTTTAATGTGACATCCAAACTTGCACTGCATTTTGTTTTAATAGTAAGTGGCGCAAAAATATTTTAACGGTTTAGCCGCGGTCGGCTGGGTCAGGTGGTGCGTGGGTGACTACTCTCCTCTGAAACACTAGTTACCGATGGTTAGAGCAGATTAGAGGGTTCGAAAGCTTGCGTAACAGCTACGTTTTTCTCGTTAACTGCTCGGCAGTCTACGTTAGTGGAGGAACCTATATGACTGGTCAAAATTACATCGTCCTTTCCGTATGTGGCCAATTCTTAAATGAATACCATTAGGTATTTTATAATTTATAAACCAGTTATTTCAGACAATATTTTGAATTACCCCGAATGATTCGTCTATGACAAAAGCATCTGTAAGGTTGTTTCGGGACAAGAATAGAACCAATAGCTATTTATGATCCTTTCCAACAGGACTGCTGCATGGAAGAGATCGACTCTTCATCTGTGAAGAAGATGCATGGCGGAGTGGCCTGCTGGCTCTCTGCTGCATGGAGCAGATCGACTCGTCATCTGCCAGGAAGATGAGCGTTCGCCATGGCTGGAGGGGCACTGAATCGAGTGGACGGTGGGTGGGTGGGTGCTATTGTGTGTCGGGGGGAACTAAGTTTCAGCTGCCGGGGGCGGTGCTTGCACGGTAAGACCAACGTAACAGTAGTTACGCGGGGAACCCTAGCCCTTTGGTTTCTTGCTCGCAATCAACCGCTCGGCACAGTTTCCGCCCATGCCTATAGGCAGCGTCTTATCGTCTTGAGAGATGAGGACTCGATCTCTTCCATGCAGCAGACAGACAGCAGAGCACTCAGCGATCCGCCGCGTCTTCTCGGCAGGTGACGAGTGGATCTCTTCCATGGAGCACTCAGGCATCACCCCATGAAGCAAGAAGAAGAAGTGGAGGGTCCACTTCGCCCATTGAGATGTCGACACACCATGCCGGGTGAATACAATTAAAAATAAATTATCCTCAATTATCATACCTTTTAAAGTTTGGTAGCTTTTTTACCTGTATCATTGATGTTTGATTTGTATTGCAGTTGCAGACGACGTCGATGGATATCTTCGAGACTTCCTCCAACTCTCACCAAACACGAGGCAGATCTTCGCAGAGAACGCGCTCATGTACATTGGGTCTAGTTCACCGTGACGTCAGCATGGGACAAGACAGCGTGGGGTGAGTATGTTGCAAATTACAATCGTTGTATCTACGGCGACAAAACTATTCCTGCATTGATATGATGTGTAATGAGTTAGGAACTAGATAACTTAACTGCGTAGATGTGATCATATTTGTTATTTCTTTAAGGCGGTACAGCACACTTACCTGTTTGTATTGGGACGAATAACTCCAACAGTTTGTGTATAAATTCACGATCAAGGAAAAGTTGGAAACAATTCTTGTGAATATCATTAATTTATGTACTTACCTAGTCAACAAAATGTATTATTAATTGCAATTTTTTGTTATCGGGATGCAATAAAGTCTCTAAGTACTCTACGGTGCGTAACTATTGTGTAACATGTTTAATACAAAAGGTTAGTCCAGAATCTAGATACTTTAATACATTCAACTTTTTTAAGAATATATCAAGAACACTATGTGCCGTTTAAAAAGTGAATTAAGTCATGAGAGTAGATTAAAATCTTCCCAAAATATCAAGAGTAATATCTATTTAAATCTTGTGTTAGTTTTAAAAACAAGTAATACAAATTCTAGATTAATTTCACGGCCTAAACAATTTCAACTACCTATAAAGAAGAAGTGTCGATTGAATTGCTTACAGGCTATACAAAGCAAAACACTAATCTTTCACATAATTTACGTGATTGCTTAGTTATTATTTTCAATTGAATCAAATCTGAAGATTGATTTTTTCTTTAGATTTGAAGACGAAAACTTGGAGCAGCCAGGGAGGCTCGAATATTTCATCGACGAAGAGTGGAAAAACTTATGTAAATAATAAGGCAAAGCCTTACAAAAAATGTAACAAAAAACAAAAATAATAATACAAAAACACCGCTGAGCAAACTATTCAAATATTGTAAAAGGAGTGCATTAGTTTTGCTTAAAAAATAATTTAATTAATACAGACTTGTTATGCCAAACTTGGCACAAAAGCGCGTTTTTTGCTTTGATCCGTATACTTGCACGATTTACTTATCTTGCTTTAAGCTCGCGAGTAAATATTGCACGTGTACACAGCACAACGCTATTGTAGTGTATGTAGTAATGTGTAGTAGATGTAGTTAGTTGTATTGTGTGGTAGCTGTAGTTAGTAGTAGCAGTGTGTTGTTTGTATAGAAGTAGAGTTGAAATAGTAATGTGCTCAGTACTCGTGGTAAAAAGTTCAAAGAATGAGTTTTAAAAGTGAATTACACTCTTGTATTATGTCTATCTGACTGTTGGGCCCGACCGTCAAATAGACTCGCTCTAGACTCAGACTCCTTATTTTCTTTGCTCCGCGGTGTAGGCGGAGTTGGACGGCTATGGGGATGGAGGAGGCCGATTTAAAAATAAAAATAAATAAAAATAAAATAATAATAATAATAATAATAATATTAATAATAATAATAATAATAATAATAATAATAATAATAAAAATAATAATAATAATGATAGTAATAATGATGCATACTACACAAGACGATGCGCCATCACACAACAGTTCCCGAGTTGCAGTAATCCCAAACAACAAAAGAGGTAAAGAAACACCAAAATAATTTTATTATTACCAAAAAGTAATAGATTTCCTACGTCATTTATGTAACTCATGTGTCCTTCTGTTATATGTAATAGATCTACAAGTGACGCGTTGGGCTGCCTCAAGACGATGCGCCATCAGGACCTTCGAGTTGCAGTAATCTCACACCAGCAGGGAGGTAAAGTTACAACCTAATATATTTCTATTATAACCTCAAAGTAATAGATTTCCTACGTCATATACGTAACCTATGTGTCCTTCCGTTACATAAAATAGATCTTTAAGCAACGCGTTGGACTGTCTCAAGACGATGAGCCATCAAGACCTAATTATGACCACAAATGAATGGTATTCCTTCGTCATATACGTAACTCATGTGTCCTTCTGTTACATGCAATAGATCTTCGAGTGACGCATCGGGATGCCTCAAGACGATGCGCCTTCAAGACCTTCGAGTTGCGGCATTCCCACACCAGGAGAGAGGTAAAGTTACAACCTTATATATTAAAAATATTACCTTAAAGTAACAGATTTCCTACATTAATTATTTAACTCATGTGTCTTTCCATGACATGAAATAGATCTACAAGCGACGCGTTTGGCTGCCTCAAGACGATGAGCTATCAAGACCTTAATTATACCCACAAATTAATAGATTTCCTACATCATATAAGTAACTCATGTGTCCTTCTGTTACATGCAATAGATCTTCGAGTGACGCATCGGGCTGCCTCAAGACGATGCGCCTTCAAGACCTTCGAGTTGCGGCATTCCCACACCAGGAGAGAGGTAAAGTTACAACCTAATATATTTCTATTATAACCTCAAAGTAATAGATTTCCTACGTCATATACGTAACCTATGTGTCCTTCCGTTACATAAAATAGATCTTTAAGCAACGCGTTGGACTGTCTCAAGACGATGAGCCATCAAGACCTAATTATGACCACAAATGAATGGTATTCCTTCGTCATATACGTAACTCATGTGTCCTTTTGTTACATGCAATAGATCTTCGAGTGACGCATCGGGATGCCTCAAGACGATGCGCCTTCAAGACCTTCGAGTTGCGGCATTCCCACACCAGGAGAGAGGTAAAGTTACAACCTTATATATTATAAATATTACCCTAAAGTAACAGATTTCCTACATTAATTACTTAACTCATGTGTCTTTCCATGACATGAAATAGATCTACAAGCGACGCGTTTGGCTGCCTCAAGACGATGAGCTATCAAGACCTTAATTATACCCACAAATTAATAGATTTCCTACGTCATATAAGTCAGTAAGTAAGAAAAAAAGTAAGAAAGTAAATCAGTTAGTAAGTCAGTAAGTAAGTAAGTAAGTAAGTAAGTAAGTAAGTAAGTAAGTAAGTAAGTAAGTAAGTAAGTAAGTAAGTAAGTCAGTAAGTCAGTAAGTAAGTAAGTAAGTAAGTAAGTAAGTAAGTAAGTAAGTAAGTAAGTAAGTAAGTAAGTAAGTAAGTAAGTAAGTAAGTAAGTAAGTAAGTAAGTAAGTAAGTAAGTAAGTAAGTAAGTAAGTAAGTAAGTAAGTAAGTAAGTAAGTAAGTAAGTAAGTAAGTAAGTAAGTAAGTAAGTAAGTAAGTAAGTAAGTAAGTAAGTAAGTAAGTAAGTAAGTAAGTAAGTAAGTAAGTAAGTAAGTAAGTAAGTAAGTAAGTAAGTAAGTAAGTAAGTAAGTAAGTAAGTAAGTAAGTAAGTAAGTAAGTAAGTAAGTAAGTAAGTAAGTAAGTAAGTAAGTAAGTAAGTAAGTAAGTAAGTAAGTAAGTAAGTAAGTAAGTAAGTAAGTAAGTAAGTAAGTAAGTAAGTAAGTAAGTAAGTAAGTAAGTAAGTAAGTAAGTAAGTAAGTAAGTAAGTAAGTAAGTAAGTAAGTAAGTAAGTAAGTAAGTAAGTAAGTAAGTAAGTAAGTAAGTAAGTAAGTAAGTAAGTAAGTAAGTAAGTAAGTAAGTAAGTAAGTAAGTAAGTAAGTAAGTAAGTAAGTAAGTAAGTAAGTAAGTAAGTAAGTAAGTAAGTAAGTAAGTAAGTAAGTAAGTAAGTAAGTAAGTAAGTAAGTAAGTAAGTAAGTAAGTAAGTAAGTAAGTAAGTAAGTAAGTAAGTAAGTAAGTAAGTAAGTAAGTAAGTAAGTAAGTAAGTAAGTAAGTAAGTAAGTAAGTAAGTAAGTAAGTAAGTAAGTAAGTAAGTAAGTAAGTAAGTAAGTAAGTAAGTAAGTAAGTAAGTAAGTAAGTAAGTAAGTAAGTAAGTAAGTAAGTAAGTAAGTAAGTAAGTAAGTAAGTAAGTAAGTAAGTAAGTAAGTAAGTAAGTAAGTAAGTAAGTAAGTAAGTAAGTAAGTAAGTAAATGAGTAAGTGAGTAAATGAGTGGGTTAGTAAGTAAGTAAGTAAGTGAGTAAATGAGTAAGTGAGTAAGTAAGTCAGTAAGTAAGTGAGTAAGTAAGTAAGTAAGAAAGTAAATGAGTAAGTGAGTAAGTAAGTAAAGAAGTCAGTAAGTAAGTAAAGAAGTAAGTAAGTAAGTAAAGAAGTAAGTAAGTAAGTAAGTAAGTTAGTAAGTAAAGAAGTAAGTAAGTAAGTAAGTAAGTAAGTAAGTAGGTAAGTAAGTAAGTAAGTAAGTAAGTAAGTAAGTAAGTAAGTAAGTAAGTAAGTAAGTAAGTAAGTAAGTAAGTAAGTAAGTAAGTAAGTAAGTAAGTAAGTAAGTAAGTAAGTAAGTAAGTAAGTAAGTAAGTAAGTAAGTAAGTAAGTAAGTAAGTAAGTAAGTAAGTAAGTAAGTAAGTAAGTAAGTAAGTAAGTAAGTAAGTAAGTAAGTAAGTAAGTAAGTAAGACAGTAAGTAAGTAAGTAAGTAAGTAAGTAAGTAAGTAAGTAAGTAAGTAAGTAAGTAAGTAAGTAAGTAAGTAAGTAAGTAAGTAAGTAAGTAAGTAAGTAAGTAAGTAAGTAAGTAAGTAAGTAAGTAAGTAAGTAAGTAAGTAAGTAAGTAAGTAAGTAAGTAAGTAAGTAAGTAAGTAAGTAAGTAAGTAAGTAAGTAAGTAAGTAAATAAGAAAGTCAGTGAGTGAGTGAGTGAGTGAGTGAGTGAGTGAGTGAGTGAGTGAGTGAGTGAGTGAGTGAGTGAGTGAGTGAGTGAGTGAGTGAGTGAGTGAGTGAGTGAGTGAGTGAGTTAGTAAGTTAGTAAGTTAGTAAGTAAGTGAGTAAGAAAGTAAGTGAGTAAGTGAGTGAGTAAATAAGTCAGTCAGTCAGTTAGTAAGTAATTAAGTAAATCAGTAAGTAAGATAGTAAGTTAGTAAGTTAGTAAGTAAGTAAATAAATAAATAAATGTTAATAAATAAATAAATAAATAAATAAATGTTTGTAAATAAATAAATAAATAAATAAATAAATAAACATAAAAACCCACCGTGGAGCAAACTATTTTAACATTGTAAAAGGAGTGCATTAGTTTTGTTTTAAACGTACAATAAATGTAATACTAGTTCGGCAAACGTTGGTACACACGCGCTTTGATGCGTATATTTGCACGATATTCTCATAGTGTGTTTTAGCTCGCGAGTAAATATTGCACGTGTACACAGCACAGCGCTATTGTAGAGTTATGTAGTGTTGTGTGGTAGATGTAGTTAGTTTTATTGTGTGTGGTGTGTAGAAGTAGGGTATGGAAATAGTTATGTGCTCAGTACTCGTGCTAGAAATTTCAAAGAATCTGTTTGTAAATCGAAAAGTTAATCTTACTCTTGTATTATATATAGTCTATCTAACGGTTTGGCAAGGCCGTCAAATAGACTCACTCTAGACACAATCGCTGGTGTGCTCCTTATTTTCTTTGCTCCGCGGTGGAGAAGGCGGAGATGGACGGCTATGGGGATGGAGGAGGCCGATAAAAAAAAAAAAAAAAAATTGTTTTTATATTATAATGCAGATATTGTTGTGAGAAAAATAGATACAGCTCATTTATAATCTGATAATGACTACTGTGTTTCAATCTTTATTTGTATTCTTTGTTATTGTTTGCAATCGAACAATGTAATGGTATAAATGCAATAAAAACGAGCTTATTGCTTGTTTGTTGCCCAGACATTCTATTCTTAATATAAGGTTTATTCGTAACGCACGAAATGATAGTGATTATTAGCTCTTATTGTGTAAATAAAAACATGTGTACATTTTTAAACCAGTGTTTATGTTTACATGTTGTACTGTTAAAGACAAGTGATTCCGTATGTGTTATTTTATTTCACTATGAAACTTAACC